>ML179808.1:0-49435 GCA_004369135.1 Dendrothele bispora CBS 962.96 | reverse complement strand
GTGGGAGTAACGACAGAATATACAAGCGATGGACAGCCTAGGCGGGAGATGGATCCAGACTTACCGTGCTGACGAGTACATAACTTCCTTATTTCTAATTAGTTCGAGGTATTGAAGAATTATTGGCAGTGTAAGGATATTGTAATATCGGAGCTATTTAGATTACCCTACCCCTGGGAGCACGGCAAGCTAATTAGGCCTTACTTACGTGATGTCCAGGTGCAGGATAATAATGAAATGCTTTGAACTGAATCGATATTGACTTCTAAGTAATAAGTAATTGATCAATCACTTACTGAGAAGTTGCTGTAGCCCGATGAAGGAAAGTTCAGTCCACTTTGGGTGTGACGTTTTTAAACTCCAGTTCAATGAGTTCAGTGTCCAAAATTGAATGTGACACATGTTCATTTTTGGTTCACTTTGCCTCAAAAATCAAGGAAAAAGATTGATATAGTAGTCTCTTTGAACTTCCTTCAGATTCAAATCTCTGAATTGCAGCTGAAAATTGAATTCAAAAAGGCTAGCCCTGCAGGGAAGAAAAATTGAGCAAAAAAACCTGTTTGTCACACAGTTCAGTTCTTGATGTGATGCATGATAAACTTAGAAATATGAACAGTTTGATGCATGATGGAACTCTCTTTCATCAGGCTACAGTATAAGCGAGCTATTCTCCAAGCTCTCAGTAAAGACTCAACATCTCATAGACAAAATAAACTATGGGCGCGGCCCGGTAAGGGATTACATTATGTTGGGTTTAGTTTCATTTTTTATTCCCGCTGTATGGCCATTCATCACTTTCAATATCTCTTCTGCACTTCTGGTGGAATTACAGACTGAATTTCTCATAACCTGTTTGCAACTCTTATTCTATTTCATGAGCAGTTTGAATGTTTGCAAAACTATTTACATTATGCCTATAAAGGTTCAAAGCAACAGCCAGTAGAACATAACTAGGATTTCAAAATATAAGACATAGTAGATCCTAGAGTTTAACAAGTACATAAATAATTGTAAAGTGAAGGTCCTTGGACCCAGAATGTTATACAAGTGTTTTGTTAGGATGGTAAGTCACTATCAAGTTCACTTCTCTATCTGGAACAAAGGCAATGTGGCTATAATTTTGATTGACATAAGTATTGACTATAAAACCCATGACTTTTTTAACCAAAAACTGAAAAATCCATTCTGAATCAAAGAGTGTATACACCTATTTTGGGTATAGACTACAAACAAATACAAAAATTAGATTTCAAGCAGTCCTACCAAAAAAACTTTGATAGATATATTTACGTGACCATGTATGAGATACAGAGAAATCAGTATCTCAATGAGTGCAAGGATTGTTATCAGATTGATGCAGCAACTTCAGCTTCATCAAGCTTGGCAAGTCTCCAAGAGCATTCATTCACCTCTTTCTCAAGTTCTCCATGTGAATCAAAAATATCCCTTGCTTTTTCATACTTCTTTCTAGCTTCTGCAAAGTCTTTACAATCAAAGAAGAGATGGCCAAAGTGTAACAAAGTATATCCAATTGAATATCTTTCTTCTGGAAATCTTTTCAAGAGCTTCAATGCTTCAGTGAATGCCTTCTTTGCCTTTGGATATTGACCTTCAAGCCTATAAGTTATCCCAAGATGTTCAAAGCATTGTGAAACATTAACAATCCTTCCAATGCTTTGATATTGTCTATGAGCATTTGAGAACATATCAATAGCCTTGTCATATTGTGCTTGATTCCTATAAACTCTACCTAAGGTCCACAAACAGTCTGCTAGTCCTTGTTTATATCCAATTTTCTTGAATTGTTTTTGAGCTTTCAATGTCATTTTAGATGCTTCATCATATTTTTCCTGCATTCTATAAAGCTCCCCAAGACTCAATAGACACTCTGCAGCTCGCAGTTGATTTCCGAAAGTTTGAAATTTTCTTTGAGCATCTGATATAATATCAATTGCTTCCTCATTTCTGTTCTGCATTCCATAGATATCTCCAAGTCTTTGCAGACACTCTGCAACTCCCACGTCATCTTCAATTTGTTGAAATAGTTGCTTAGCTTCTGAGAACATTCTGGAGGCTTCTTTGTATCTAGCTTGTACATAGTAAATTTCCCCAAGCCAGCTTACTGAGCTAGCTAGAGCCCATTGATCTTCACTTTGTTCAAAATGCTTCTGAGCTTGCAGGTTCATGTTGATGGCTTTGCCATATTGAGCCTGAGCATAGTAGATGTCTTGCAGAATATCAAAACATTTCCCCAGTATATTTGCTTCAGATTGAGAGGTATTCCCTTCCTCATTGAGAGATTCTTTTACTGACATAACCTGGATATTGGCATCCTGGAATCTTCCCATCCATCGCAATTGACCTGCCCTGATTAGTTTTAAATTAATTTTATCCTCCTTCCCAATTCTTTGATCATTTTGCAACAAAAGAGTAATCAGACCAACAGAAACTGAAATGAATCGCACACATCTGTTCAGAGTTCTTATCGCAGAAATACAAGATTTTTTTGAGTTCCCACTGCTAATCTATGCTCTAAAAATCTTCTCAACATTGTGAATATGATATTGGAGTATTGGCTGGGCCTTCACGATATCCTCAGGTAAATTTCCAAGAAATCCTGAATAAAATGTATGCAAATGATCAGTATCAGTTTGTCCAATGGGATACTTTGACTGAACATGTTCTCGCACTGGTGCTAACATTTTCAACCCTTCATCCTGGTAATAGATGAGTGAACTATCTAGAATTGTCGACACATTGAAACTGAAGTCTTCTCCCGGAAACATTTGAGATAGATATTCAACCCAAAAAGGGATCCCATCTGGCAAAAATGATATGACTGATAGAAGGTTGAGTGTTCTTCCTTCTATCTTGAAAATCTGAATAGATAGATCAATAGAAAAGCTCACACTAGTCAGTCTTCCTGGCACTGTTCCTTCTGTCAAGATTGATGTTTTGTCCTTCTCCCACATCCTTATCAATGCTTTCAGTGGGATTCTCTTGAGATGCTGGGCACTCAATCTGATTGCAAGAGGGACATACTCAAGTTGATGAAGGAATGAATCTATTTGAGATTCAGAGTTATCTGAACTTTGGAGTTTGTTGCCCGCAAATGCTTTGAATGCTTCCTTTGCTGAAACAGGTGCTAATGTTGGAATCCCAAATTCATCCCCCAACTTTTCCCATGGAATATCACCGGGTCCATTTAGCCCTCGCATAGTAACAATCAATGATACTTTTCCACACTTGGCAATTTTTTCTAATAGATTCTTTACACCAATTCTTGAGTCAGCATGATTCCATGGGGTCTCAAAATTATCAAAGACAATCAGAAGGTCACCATAAGCCATCTGGAGATGGTCAAATAGGACCTTATGTTTACTCTGATTCTCCTGCATTGTCAACTCCATAACATAGATCAATCCTAAAACTAGAGATTCTGCATCTTCAAAAAGTTCACATGGAACAAAGTAACACCTTCCTGCAAACTTAGTCTGCACTAGATCAGAATTCATGATATGGAAGGCCAATGAAGTCTTTCCCATTCCCCCTGCTCCTAAAATGGCCAAGAATCTGGGAGCTTGTTCACAGAGAATATTGATCCCTTGTTTAACAAGTTCTTCCCGTCCTTCAAACACAGATGACAATGCTGGGGTTACAGATGCTATCATGCTATTCCAAAAATAAGTATAATATTAAAATATTATTATGTCTCACATACTCTGCAGTAATTTTCTGTTGTATCAAGAGTCTATTATTATACAGAAGCTCTGTTCTTAGCAAATACATACCTTGATGTCAGGAGACGGCACACCTAGCAGGAGGTGAATTCCATAATATACTTCTTAATTATTCACTACTTACTGTCATACTTTATAATCTGATTGCCCGCAACATTTGTAATCATGGCCTTTGTAAAGTCATTATTCTGTAAGTCTCTGAAAAAATGGGGACTGCAGGATGTTTGCATCTGCTCCTCATGAATCTGGGCATTTGAGCTAGCACTTGCTGTTGCGATATCTATATGGCTATGTTCCTGTATGGTTTTTTCTTTGTTTCTGTTTTTCAACCCAGGTTCCGATAGAGCTGTAATCGCAGTGTCCGTCATGCTACTAGAACTAATTTTTATTGAATTAAATTCATTGAGGAAAATAAAAGACACCTACTATCGAACTTATGGACAGAAGCACAGTGACGTAGCTGTTGAAGATGTGAAAATTATCCAGCTGCATGTGACCAGTCAATTTAATATCAGCAAAATAAAGTTTCGAGAATACGGTGATATCCGTTTACTTACTAGAGGCAGACGAGAAGGTAGCTATTGAATAAGTATGTGAAGTTTATCCAGCAGCAAGTCGCATGTGACCAGTCAAATTGAATGGTTGAAGAAATAATGTTTCAAAGACATGGGAGATTCCAGAAAGGTGGAACCCTGATTATTCATCCTTACTCAACCCTGTTGCTCAGCATTCCATGACCTTGAATATATAGTCTGGGTCCATTTAGTATATCTTGTCAAGTTCTATTTATACATATGTTAATTCTATTGAGTTATCATTTCTCCAGTAATAAGTTAACAGTGTTTCATAGTGTACTTATTTATTCAGTGCTGCCTCAGTTGTCCATCCATACAAGTAACAAGATACATACATTCATCATCATATTCATGATTCCCAGCCTTTTACATGCAGCACAAAGTGACAGCCATCCTCTTTGATGAGCATTGTCAGTTCAGGTGGCATTGCCAGACTTTATTATCCATCCTGTCATCTTGATTAAGCTATTTAGTTCATGCCCCAATCAATTTAAGTGAATTTGACATTTCATAATCAGGTTCAGTACTAGTGGGGAGGATGACTACAAGTGATGAGGGCATAACCTTTTACTAACATGATACTACGGATGTATGAGTAAACATCACTTTATTCCAATGGCCCAGGATCTATTAGAAGGTAGTCCTAATACTTTTGATTTCTAATGTACGTACATGCTACGTTAAGGAAAGCTACTAGAATACATCTAAATAAGTCTAGTTTAATTGAGCCACGAGTTGAAAGAGAGTAAGATCTAGTTCAAGCAAGGATTTTTTTTACCGGTGATGGATATTATGGATATTACATACCATTCTAGACGCATTTTTTCGACCAATATATGCCAAAAATAAAACGTATCGATCGCCATGTTAGATGACGGATGAATTGAGATGCAAAGATGCAAAAGAAGCAACAACGCTGAATTTTGCATGTTGTGTGTCTTCACCCCAGACTTTTGCAATAATCAAACAAATACGGAAGCGTACACAGAAAATTACACCTAAATATGGAATGAATGAAAGTAGAAACAACGGGAAAGAAGAACAAGAAAACGGCCTGATCTACATATACATCATCCTAGGTGCATCTGTATTCATATCAGCGTCAACCCCCTCGAGACTCACCGAATCACTCACTTACACCTGCTCCCCTTCACCCGAGCAATCCTAAACAATATCTGCAATAAGCATGTGCATTCACAAGCAAGCGGCGTGGTTGAACCGCACAGTTGAACAAAGTCATAAAAAATCAAAGTTGCTCAAACCCCGTTTATCCTTCCTTAAGACTGTTCTCAAAGCTAGCCACCACCGTAAGAAACGATTTTGAATTATAATCAAATATTTGGTTACACGTTAAGACAGGCGAGTACGCACGGGGTTGGACAATGAAGAGTGGGATGAATGCAAAGAGGGGTATGAGAAATAGGACCATACTCGCCAATGATATGAGGTATGATAAAAAGTGTTGGATGAGTGGTAAATGCGCTGGCAAAGCAGAGACATCGAGCTCAGTTCCTCATTCTCATCCTCCTCTCTAACGCTTCTCGTCCTCATTCTACATATCCCACCCTCCCGACTTCCTACTCCCTCTTGATTTTTCATGCCGCCATTCAGAGGACCACCAAACAATTCGCATGTGCTTTTATGAGGGCATCCGGCGAACGTTGTATAATTAAATGCCTCTGATAATAATGATGATAGTGGTCAGAGCTATGAAAAAAGCTTGTTTCGATGGTGAGGCGGACAAGAGTTGAGAATAGGGGCGTGGGAGGCCAAGGACAGGGAGAAAAGGGAAGGAGGTCTGGTGGGATAGATGTTTTTTTGAACAGATTCGATGGATAGACTTTTAGCGCGGAGAAACATAAGATGGAGGAAAGAGGTAAAGGGCTAAGCTAGGTATGGGTAGTAGAAAAAGCGGGGAAGAAGAAACGAGGGAGGATTAATATGAAAAGAAAAAGGGAAAACAGCACACGTTAGAAAGAGAGCAACAAAGGAAAGGACAAAAAAGACGAGAATGCACCGGTTCCTCGACTTAATTCAACAACGCTGACAGCCTCCGCCTCGACACCACCTCCGCCATCCTGCGTCATTTGCCCTCAAATCTAGTACCAGTCTAATCTCGCACGTCCCTCGAACTTTTAGGCACTACCCTACACGATTACCACTCTGCTCCGGTGGGCCAAAGAACACTGTCGACTTGTCTGTCCACCTCATAGGGGACAGCTTCTGAGGACTCCAAGTACTCTCTGTTATTAAAAGGCGGTAGGGGTCTCACTATGATGGCCTGAAAGGAAAGGACAACGAACAAACAACGCAACTCACACATACTTCAACACTGATCAACGCCCATCTTTTCCCTATAAGGACCCTCAGCTGTAAAAATCTCTCCGCATTCCACGATTAAGGACGTCATTCAAAAGTTGGCAGACACGGAAGCGCCTATGTGCACAACGGGCTGAATTGTTCGAGTTTGGTTCCAAGAAGAGGGAGGGAGGAGGAGGAGGAGGAGTTTATTAACCGGACTGGTCCAAGGCCGAGGGAACATCAGTTGCCACGTATGCGCGTCCGTTTTGAATCTTTTGATGTTAGGGAAGCCGATAGATCAGGAGGGAAAGGCAAATAACGGAATCTTTGAAGAAGACGGGAGAGCATATATGCACAAAGCGGTACTTGGGCTTGAGCCTGAGGATGCAACGGTGGAACAGATACGTGAGCGTTGGGTCAAAAAGACGCTGACGACGGTCGAGTTGAAAGAAGCGCAGATGACATCATCGATATCGTTCGCTTCCCAAACGTTCATTAATCTCGTAGCTCCTTCCACCACTTCTAGTTAGTGCTCATCCTTATAAAACCTACACTGTGAACTTACGTCCACACACACTTTTGTCATTGTGTGCAAGTGTACTTTTTTGAACCCTGTCCGTACGAGCATGTTTCACAAGGTCAAGTCTCAAATACTCCGAACCTGTCCATCTCCACTACTTCAACTTCATCAATCCTCTAAACTTGGAACGGACACATCTCAAGTTTGGATGACTACCGTATTTTCTACCTCTATTAAGGAGCGCAATGATCGAGTTGATGAGGAACCCCGACACCGACTCGCTCAAGTATCAAAGATCTCCATATTTTGCCCTCCCACAGACGGTCTTGACTTGACTTGAATATTATTATGTATGGTTCCACACTCTTGGATATCATTCCTTCACGCGCGAGGCTTCAACGTTTTGACGCTTAAAATAAATCACGGATCCGGAGTAACCTTCTCCAGCTTCCTAAATCATTGGTCAGAATGTTTACTCGTTGAAGTCGCTATCTTCAAGAAAAACTAGTATCGCTGTTACAAAACTTGCATTGCGTGCTCCGCGTGCTCGGACGATACCACGAACCAATTGGGAGGCTCACAAAGATGGAGTGCAATGAATTGATAGAAGTTCTGATAACAAAACCGAGTTATACATGCACGCAGTAAGTGCCCAGAAGTCACAGCCGTGGAGAGGCGTCGGCATCAATCTGGTCCCTCGTTAAAAAGTTTCCAGACAAGTTTTCATACTAACATTGAATACTCAGAACATCTAGTACTGAGTGCTGGCCCTGGGCTCATTGGCGCCTGGCTCACTGGCTCATTGGCTCAGCTTCGTAATTTGCGAACATATACCGCTAGGGATCTAAAAATCAATCTGTGTCGCCGGGCTCACGATAGTCACGGAGACTTCTTGACATCGAATCGTTCCAGTTGTTCCAAGACGTCGTTTCTTTATCTAGCGTTAATGATTATCCTCAGCGGCTAATCAGACGCACCATTACGAGGCCCCTTAAGGGACTCGTCCTTACTAAACCTGTATCGCTAGCGGGCGCTTATTTTCCTTTACACAAACCCATTTGGCATATCAGTTATCTTATCTGTCATGTGAAAAGCCGGGCCTCGTACATGCCACGCGAAAGCGATGGCCCATTTTCTTAATGTGAGTTATGTGTCATCCTTCTGCAAGAATGTGTCTTGGAGCCATTGCATCTCTGCCTTCTACCACCCCAGACGCTTAGCCCAAAGTACTCTCGATGTCTCTTGATCATACCGACTTGGACGCAAACAACCCGGACACTGCCAGTCTTCCACCTGGTGAGAACCTTCAGGCTCTCGAGCCCAGCCTGAGGGATAGCGATAAGTACTCGGACGCTGCCCGGAGCCGCCCACAGAGCGCTGGTAGCCCTAACGGAAAAGAAGAGCCCCCGGGTACCTCCGTGTCTGTACCACCTGACTCTTCCCCTTCTCAGGCCGCACCAGCTGGTCCTTCTAATTCCGCACCTGCTATGCCTTCCATACATGAAAATAACCACGACAATAACACTCCACCTTCTGATAACAAAACTGCCAATGATCAGGAGAAAGTCAGAAATGTTAAGGAATTTATCCAAACAGTGTGTCAGCAGGTGCTCAGGAGGCACCTACTTCTAGGCCACCGACAGGCTCCATTCACAGGTAATCTAAAATCCTCCAAAAAAACGACTCGTACTAAATTGTCATATAGGAACAGCCGACACATATGACTATACAAAGATATTTGAAGAGGATGAGCCATACACAGAAATGGGCCCCTTTGCAAGAGTTTGGATGGTGTATAACCAAGAGCTTGCCAAACTCGATTCAGACAGGATTGATGATTGGAGAGATGGCTTGGACTCTCTGCTAGTTTTTGTGTGTACTTGATTCTACCCCTCTTCTTTTCATAATTCACTAACACAACATTTAGGCTGCCCTTTTCTCAGCAGTAATTACAACTTTTGTTGCTCAGACATCCACAAGCCTGAAGCCAGACTGGGGGGAGGTGACTGCAAATCTTTTGGTGGAGCTTATTCTTGTCCAGCGTGCTGGATTAAATGGAACTTCAGTCAATTCCATTCCCTCATCCCAACTCACCCCTTCCTCTACATTCACTCCTCGTCCTTTGGATGTGACCGTTAATGCACTCTGGTTCTTCAGTCTTGCTCTTAGTCTTTCTACTGCTCTTGCTGCAATTGTGTGCAAACAGTGGATCCATCAGTACACCATCATGCCCTCTACCAATTCTCCCCAAGAGAGGGCACAGGTCCATTATTTCCGATTCATGGGCTTGGAAAAGTGGCATGTGGCTGGTATCATTGGTCTTCTTCCTACATTTGTGCACCTTTCATTGGGTGTATTCTTTGTGGGACTCATCATATTTCTTCACGATCTCAGCCTCATCATTGGAGTAATTGTGGATATTGTGATAGCCTTCACCATTGGGTCATACACCATTATGAACCTCCTTCCAGTTTGGTTCACAGACTGTCCATATAAAACACCTTTGACATCATATGCCTTTTCTGCCATGCGGGCTCTGTATCATGTAATTGGGAAAAAGTTGGCAAAGCCTGGCCAATTACCTGACTCTTTGCACAAGAAGACATCACTTGCTAGTCTTGAAAAGAGCACCACCACTAGCCAAGGACCAAGTATCAACTGTGGCATATTGGCATGGTTGATCACATTCTCTTCTAACAGCTCTGTCAAATCCACTGCTATGGAGGCACTTAGCAATCTCCCACCCTGTCAAATATCTATATTCAAGGAGATGCTCCCATCAGATTTCAAGCTGGATGAGGTTTTACATCATCATACTCTTCAGTCCACTAGTGGATCAGAAAGCTCATATGGGCGAGCCATTCGTGCTCTTGTCCGTGAAGCAAAGCTTGATTCTGGTCTGAACCCCTATCAAGAACTCTTCCCGCTTCCTCACTCATCAATGCCTCTAGTTTGCAAACCACAGTCTAATATTTATGATTACCGGAGTTGGAGGAAAGGCACTTCATGGGAACTTGTGCTCAATCACATTGTACAAGCACTGGAGAAGGGGAAAGATGGATTTAAATGTGAACCTCTACTCTGGTGCTTCTACTTTGATTTCCTAGAAGATACTCACTACCCTCATGTTTTCCTACATCAACACTCCGATAAATTGCGCAAAGACATCTTTTGGAAAATGGCTCAATCAGTTTCCTCTGCCATTTCTATTGATGGCCTCAAAAGAGCCAGTTCCTATGAGTCCAAAGAGCTGAGATGGACACAATTCATGTTGGATCTACCACCAAATCCTAATGAATCCCTAAAATTTGGATTCAAAGAGATGAACAGTCCATGTACCATTTGGGATTTCTTCCAGACATACCCAGTAGCATCCCTCTTTCTGCTTGAACACATCTTCCCATTGTCAAAAGGGACTTATTTCCCACTCCCTCTAGTCAAGGAAGAAGACTTGAAGTCTGCCTTGCCTGATATTCCAAATTATTTGCATCTTTTACATTGTGTTGCTATCACTCCAGTAGCCTGGAAAGAATATCCGGGTGTTCTCTATGCTGCTACATCCATTCTGGTGGATTTTGCATCAATGGAGGATGAGGAGGACCAGAAAAAGGCACTTGAAGTCCTTGATGTCACCTGGGCTTGGGTTCTTCTTTCCCCAGACATTTCTGATGATGACCTGGTGAAAAATTGGGATAAAATGGGAGACCTGCTTGACAAATCATTCAACACTCTGCACAGCTCTGGCAAAGACCCTACAGAATTAATCACCAAGGTTATAATTCGTGGTATAGCAGCTGCAACCCGCATTCCAGATCCTAGCAGGGCAGAAGAACTTGCACAGAACTGCTTTAGAATTATGTCACAAAAATTGGATTCTGCCCTCACAGAGCATCCTCAATGGATCCCCCCTCTCTGGAAGACACTGACTGAGCAAAAAGTACTCAGTATCAGTGTGGAACCCATGGACGGGTGGACAAGGTATTGGTTATATGAAGTGCAGCAAAAGTACTTGGCCGGGATAGCACCAACGCAAAAAAAAAGTTTGAGTAAAGGTGAAGAAGTTTTCAGGGAGGAGGCTATTGCATATATCTCAGGGGAGGAAATGGAGCCTCTTACTTCCCTTTTGAGGAGTTCATTCTTTGGAAATGGACTCTATGGTGGTGGTGGTAATTATCCACGCAAAGTTCCGGACTTACAGGAATCATTGCATAGTTTGGAATGGCTTGCTCAACTCAAAAACTCCAAGAACGAGCACGCTAATCGGATTCCGAAGGAGAAGTGGTTGCCTTGTTTGAAGCAGGTGGAGAATGAGCTTGAGCACGGGCTACAAGAGCGGCCTTGGTATAGAGAAGATTTCGAAGGCAACCTAAAAATTCTGAGGGATTTCCGACGATCTGTCGAGCATGGATTTTCTACTCAGGGTACTACATCGGTAAGTTTTCTACCATTTCTGTACTAGCTTATACATATATGTGACTCGAACAATCCGTCCATAGCCTCCGAATCAACAAGCACCCGACTTGCAGCACTCCGAATTGCAAGAACCCGACGTCAAACATTTCACGTTCCGAATTCCGTCACCTCTCAAACGAGCATGGAGGAGAATGGGACGCATGCCGGATGGTCGCACTAGAGATGATTTAGAGGCCGGAGGATTGGGACCGTCACTCGTTGAGATGCAGCAGATGCCAGCGCCGCCTCAAAATGGGAGTGACGATGATTCGATGGGAGAGATCGAAGGAGGATCGGGCACGGGAGGTCTAGCAGTTGGTGGTCAGGAAGGATTAACAACAGACGATCCACCAAACGAAAACGCACCTCCCGTTGAAACCATTCGCAACACATCACAGCCGGACGAACACGTACTCGAAGCTGGAACGCTGCATATGGATGAATTGGGTTGTCCTAATCAAGACGAGGCTCTCCCTCCTACTAGTCTACATGAAGCCCATAGTATGAACCAGAGGGAGATTGATGTAGGAAGTTCAACGGAGACTGGGCAGTTGCGAACGGATTCATCCAGGGATAACGGGTCAAATGCAGGAGATGGTAATGGAACGACGAGTGCAGATCGACATGAAGTTGAACAAGTGGGAAGTATCCGAACCAAGGACTCCAGAAGGGAAGAAACAGAAGGGGAGTTGGATGCGGGAGGGGCAGTGGGCATGGAGCAGTTGCAGGTGCCAGATGAACAAGGTGATCGTCTATCTGGAGTTCGAATTGGAGGCGGAACAATAGGTGGAAGGAACGAAGGCACTGGTGAAGCTAGAGGGAACGTGAACAAAAGTCTTGATAGTCAGCGAATGGGCGATCAGTCTCGGGCAAAAAGTGACAGGACGGAAGGGAAGAGAGAGGGTACAGACACGGGAGCAGTAGCTGAGGGTGGAACGTCGAAGACAGAAAGGTATGAGGATGATGGAACAAAGATTGAGACGCGTCATGAGTCAAGGAATGAAACAATTCCTAGCATACCTGCCGCCGGAGAGCCGGGAATGGACAAAGGTGTACACGGATACTGAGCAACGTGTAGCTGGTGGGACCGGCGGGAAAGAGGACGACATGGACACGGGAGGCTTGGGTGGAGCTGGAGCATTACCGAAGGAAGGTTCTGAGGACGATGGGTCACAGACTCCTGGTACTGGGATGCTACCAACTGGAAGCTCTGATGAAGATGAAGACCCAAAGGGAAAAAAAGACGATGGTAACCAAACTACAAACGATCAGGGCAAAGTCGATAGGACGGACAGAGAGGGCGAGAGTCTGAACAGTACGGACTCACCTGAAGATGGATCCAGCGATGACGCGGCTCAAGCTGGGAGTGGTCGTGGAGGGACTGCGAGTGGAGCGGAGATTGCAGGCTAAAGCTATTCTTAGCAACACGGGCAATGTTAATGATGAGCGAGAAGAGGAGACGAAGAGAAGTTTTCTGCTACGTAAACCAAATTCCGATGGATTCGCATATTCATGATGACCCATACATGAACAAGGTCTTCCTCTTGTATCTACCAGGCCCAGAATGTCAATGTTTCAATTCTAGATCGAAATCAGTCGTAATTAGACTCCTCGAGTTCGGTGTACTGACCTCAGAGATGTACCAACTGTTACCTATATGCGTAGACGTGTTGAGTCGTAAGAAGTACTGGGATCGTAAGGCGCCAATCTTTCATACGCTACGCAAAGTTTGTGTACCGCGCAATCATTCCAGACATGCAAGACTCAAATAAGGCAGGGAAGAGAACGAAAGAAAAAGATATGGTTAAATGCAGGAAAACTGATTATAGTAAACGTATGCATGCTCACTCATGAAATCACTTCACAAACAGAAAGAAAAAAACAACTCACGTCCAAATCCAAAGGTATATCATCCTGTGTCGTAGGTATCCCTATTTCTGTCTGCCTCTAGATATCAACAACTCCCTTGTTTACTTCCTCTCGAAAACTCTCTCTTACTCCTCCAACGCTCTAACAATCCTGACTACTCTCACAACAAAGCCTTGAGATAATACTCCCCACAAGTCGCAAGCAGCGTACACGGGACTTTCCAGACGATGTCAGAAGAGCTGAATTATGTCTTGATTGTTCTTGATGTTCAAGGTATTGACACTGAAGGTGATTAACCGTTGTTCAAGTAAACATGTGTCCGTCGATTCAGGGAGTTGAGGAAGAACAAACGGATTTAGAGATGAGATCTGCTGATGAAGTGCGTATATCCATAGGGGTAAATGGTGATTTGATGGGAAGGTGGTTTAACGATAGATCGGGACTACTTTATGCGAAAGAAAGGGAGGCGGGAAGAGAGAGGTCAAGGATATATACGTAAGAAAAATATCGACGAGATGAAAAAAAAAGACCAAGAAAGAACGTACCTGGTCCAATCTGGGGCATATAACGAAAGAATTCTACCCCATGTCCCTTCTCGAAGGTATCATCCGTCCTCAACTCTAACACTTTCTCCCAAGCGCTCTTACATCAGATACCTTGTCTGCTCTAGTCGGTCCAAGGATTCCTTCCGTCTCCTTCCACAATTCACTTTGAGCAACTTCTAACGACTTGGGCTGTTGGTCGGTTCTTGGTGTAGTCGTAATGGCCTCTCCCAGCCTGGGGAAATAAGAAAAGCGGAGCCCCAAATCCGAATACCCATAGGATATTACTATCACTAGTGGTGAGTTTAGTTTACAACCATGCCGAGAGACAACGCAGGAGACTAGTTATAGTGTCCTGAACGAGATGGGGTGGTAAATGCCGTTTGACAAGTTAACAATCCAAGGGAAAAGTGTTGTTAATACTATTGCTACTAAAACGATTACTACTGATAAAAATAAAGAAAAAATGCGACTCACTCATTCGAATATAATCAACGTCGTTAGGATTAGTCACACAACCTTGACTTCCTTGCAATTCACTCCATCCATTTTCAATTTATCAAAGCATTCCGCAGTTGTATGAAGTTATCACTTGGGAGTCGACGCCGGGTGTTGATCATGATGCCGAGTGGTAGAATCCTTTGCACTTGAATCCGTTAGCCGTTTGGTTTCTCCAAGCTTATCCTCCTCTCAGTCTTTGTACCAGATGCAAAGGAGAAAAAAATATAGCAGAGTGCTTGGATCAGGAACAGAAAAAGGGAAGACAACATCTACTTGAGGAAAGTCTCGGAAAGTTTGGAAAGATAAGTGCCCGGAGGGCAGGTATGCAGAAAGTTAGGATTTCAAGACGTGGTGTTCCCTACGTATAAGTACGTGGACTCGGGGGATTGGGCCTTGAAGCTTGAAGCTTGAAGGTGCACAGGGGAATGAGGGACGAAAGGAATACAGGTAAGAAACCGAATGTTGATGTAAAAAGGGGAGGTGTTGAACAGGTGGTTGTCCTGCCAGTGTCCGAGTCGTTACTGCGAGAGATCTGATTGAAAGCGTTGGTTGGAAGAAAGCGATATTGACACGTGATCCATGTGTCATGCGATACATACTATTACTCCGACTCCGGAAGAGCGTGCGCATAGTTTTTTTCTCCGCTTGATACTCGAAATATTGATACTAAATAGAGAGTGTTTGATTAGACGAAATAACCAAAAGATATCGATGTTGATGACCACTTGAGTGGGATTCAATTTGGGATGGATTCACGCCAGTTAAATTTTACTTAGTACATAACTTGATTTCCTTACTACTCTTTTCCAGCAGTTTTCACTTTTCCGATAGCTAAGAGAGCCTAAAAATTCAACGGCTTGAACTTATCTCCAGTCCAATGGTCAACGTCTGACTTATGATCTTATTCAATCTGAAATTTTGTAACATCATACTTTCTTGATTTCTTCAAGTTCTTAATATTTCCTTCAATGGTGACGGATATCATCTCTGTCTCACTGTTTTGTGGAAGTTTAACGACAGTACATTACAGTACAACGTACTACTAAATATCTTATGAAACATATGCCCCCAACAAATCTTATGTTCAGTGAAAGTGAACTGCTTGGAATGGAGTAAAATTGACACTACACAGGAATTACAAAATCCCAGGCACCGTGTCTCGCCTTCAGTCAGCAACAAAAAATTACTAGAAAGAGGAATAAATGTGAGATGCAATATATGACTTGAAACGGAACGGAGCTCCGCAAAGTGGATCTGATGAAAATTTCAAGCCATGGAATGACGCACAGTATGTAAGTATCATTGAATATCAGCTTTGAATAATCGAATTGCACAAATTCAGTGGAAAATTCTAGTCTGATCCATTGATACTAGTAGACACCTTGAAGTTTGGGATTATGGATATCTCACTAGAACATCACTGGGGTTTATGAACAAGTATTTCATTTGATGACAAGAGGTTTTTATTGTTTCTTGGACCAGTCCAGTTAATAAACTACTCCTCCTCCTCCTCCTAGCATATGCCAGTGTTATTTTCAAGTTATTTCTTCCAGGATGTATTCACGACTTCTTGCCGGAATTTTTCCATTAACCTAACGCTCCAATCAATTTCAATTAGTCACCAATCTAGTCAGTTTTATTTAGTTAGAATTATCATTGAATACTTTGAGCTAGGTCAATTGATTTTAAGTAACTTTCAGTAATTCTTGAAAACTCATGAGAGAGAAGCTCTCAATAACAACTGCAATGATGATTACATTAAGTAGTAAGACAAAATTAATTACAGTGAGGATTCGGACCCAGTCTCATTTTGGACTCACTGTATGGTCATTCACCGCTTTCTATATCCCTTCTCCCATAATTCCAGTAGAATTACAGAATTTTCTGCTCAGTGCATGGTTTTTGCTGTATCTTTACAGTAGATATTCTGAATCTCTTCTGATTCAACTGCCAGTCTACAAAGTAAGTCTCCATCTCTTCTGAAAAAGATTTGTGGACTCCTAGCATTGTAAATGGTATAAAATTTAGCTTTGATTTTTCGGACATCATTATCGCCATTCAGTTTCTAGCACTTTTTGCTAAAAAAAGACGCATATTTTTGTTTGAAATAAATACGATTGATGTCTATGATCTATATTTTTGATAATGGAAACTATGTCGAGCTGAACAGTTCAATGGAATCGATGCATCTGCCATAGACGTCGATACATGAAGTTACATCAGAGATGTGTCTGAGTAATCATCTTAATCCTAGGCAGATTTTTAGGTGATATTTAGTGTAGGCCCCAACTGATTAGATTAGTTAGCCATTTATAATTTTTCTCAACAGACTTACAGTGACTGGGGAAGATGGTCTTAAGTAATGAGGGCTTAACCTTTCGACTTGCATGCTGTGTATATAGGAAAGGCTCAAGATCTATTACAAGGTAGTGATAATAATTCCTATATTCAGGAAAGCTAACAAATGAGTAAGTAAATCCGATCTTGGGAATAACTTCCGAATAAGTCATCTACATTTATCAAGTTAAGGGGTGAACAAGTAAGATCCAGCAAGGAATTTTTACCAGCGATACATACAGTAGCGGCCGTTGAAAATGCCCGCCCCGTTATGGTATTGCGTTCCCACGCCTGCCCAGGTCCCTCTCATCTCCGTCAAAAAAAGCAATTATCTCTGTTTGCACACTTTAGACTAGCTACGACTCTTCTGTTAGGTATCTAAATGCTATATGGTATGTTCTGTAATACATTATCAACAGGCAAATCCCAAGAAATCTGTAGTAAAGACAAGTTTGTTAGGAGCTGTTAAATTACATCTAATATTTAGTAGGAACACTGTTACGATGATGAGGAAGGTCAACCCGCTTGGGGAGAGAGTCATAAAGTACGTCTTTTACTTTTTTATAAACATATATGCATTATTTCCCGTGTTGTCGAACAGGAGGAAAGGATCTGGGCAGGCGTGGGAATGCGATACCATAACGGGGCGGGCATTTTCAACGGCCGCTACTGTATCACCGTACTGGGATGCATCTTGTCGGATTATTTATGCTAAGGGTTACCAATCCATATGTAGATGACGGGCAAATCGAGGTGGAAACACCTGCGCTAACTTATTTTGCATGCCGCGTTTCAGATCCTAGACTTGGTAATAGTCAAATAAATAATGAAAGGGTAAAACATTCGTAAAAGCAATTGTACTCGATATAATTAGACCGAAATATGAATTCAAGAGAAAACAGCCTGAATCCCGGACGTATACATCATAAAGATTATCTTAGGCATAGCGTCAACCACATTCCTTTGAGACTCCAGCCCGCTCACTTACACCTGTTCTTCTCCACTTAAACAATCCTAACTGATACTCGCTTCCGCAGTAACATGTACCTTCACAAGCAAACAACGAAATAAAACCGCGCGGTCGAACGAAGGCATAAAAACACCGAATTGCTCACATCCCGTTATCCTCCGAGACTGTTCTCAAAAGCCATCATTGTGAGAAATGATTCTGGATCACAATGAATTTGGTTACACGTTAAGATAGATGAGTATGTGCGGGGTAGGGTGATAAGGAGTGGAATAAATGGAAAGAGGAGTATGAGAAGGAGTATGAGACCGCTAATAATATGAGGGAAGATTGAGAATATCGGATGTAGTGGTGAATGCAGAGGTTGGACAGACAGTGAGGTTGGTTCCTCATGCGCTTCCTCCCCTCTACCCCTTCTCATACTCATTCCATGTACCCAGCCTTCATAACTTCCTACTCCCCCTCAGTTCTCATTTGGCCATCAAGAAATTATCTACATCGAGCTATTCTCGTTTTACGGAAAATCCCGCGAACGTTTGCGTAACAACATGCCTCTGTATCGAGAAAGAAATGTATACACCCAATAATAACGGCGAGAGCGGCGAAGGAACTTGTTTCGATGGTGAGGTGGATGAGGGTTAAGAGTGGAGGGTGTGGGATGGGAGTTTCTTTTGAACGGACTTGGATAAATAAAGTCTTTAGCGTGGAGTGGGGAAAGAGGAGGAATGAGGTAAGTTAGCTATGGTTAAGTTGAAAGCTGAGAGGGTGGAAAGGAGGAATGAGGGAGGATCGCTCTAGTTTCAAAAAGAGAAGGGGACCCAGAGGAAAACAAAAGAAAAAAGCAACCAACAAGGTAAGGAACAAGAAAAAGAATGAGGAGAACATACTGGGTTCCTTGAATTCGAACAACAACGTTGTCAAGCCTAGTACATCAACAATTCTGTGCCATTCGCCGTCAACTCCACTAGTATCATCTCCTGCGTCCCTCAAATTCCTCGCTAGAATCGTACAATTATCCGTCTGCTCCGGCGAATCAAAGGACATTGTCGATTTGTCCTTCCACGTCGCAGGGGACAGCTACTGACTACTCTAGCGACTATTTTGTTTTCGAGCAACGGTAGCAGTCGCGCTACAATGACGGAGGAGGGAGGAAAACAAATAATGCGACTCACACATCCACCAACATCAAAGCCCACCCTTTCCCTACATGAAGACCTGTCAGGCATAAGAATTCCGGCAAATTTGCACTTGACGTCGTTTAGGGCTTGACGGATCCGAAGGGTTCTATGAGCGGAACGGGTCGAGTTGTTTGAATTTGGTTCAGAAAGGGAGGAAACATCGGTTGCGTATGAGAGTCCATTGATATTTACGAAGCCGACAGGTCAGGAAGGAAAAGCAAGTAACGGGAATTTTTGAGGAAGACGGAAAGAGGGGCATATAGAGTTGGGATCGAGGACACGACGCTGGAGTTGTCGATTCAATTCAATTCTAATCAGATGAGTCAAAAAGACGTTGACGGAGCGAAGCTCATTAAAAGAGAGACAGACCTGTTCGTCAGAAGAAGCGCAGATGACATCATGGTCTGCTGTTACGTTCATCGACTGTCCGATCCATGCCCCTCGAGGCCCCTCGTTACTCGTAGCGTCTTCCATTACTCTTGGCACTGACCGTGTTCATTACCGAGTTCGGCCTTGTAGAACCTACACGGCTGTGCCGTTTCTGGCACCACGCATTTTGCGGTAGCCGTGTAACCTACCTACCTACCTACCTGTAGGTACTATAGGTCGACTCGGGTCTGAACACACTTCCGGTAGCGCTATACCTGGAGTCCATCCCCTGATTACAACATAGAAGCTCCAGATAACCCATCACCCCCTTATAAATTTCACCGTACTGGTGGTCCTGATACAGATGGGGGTCAAGAAGGAGGTGGGTAGGAAGTTGAAACGAATTTTCTTGGACCAGTCCGGTTAATAAACTCCTCCTCCTCCTCCTCCTCCCGAGTTTGAACTCAAACTTGAGGGTGATATCGCTGGTGGAAGTGGATGGTGATTGGATGTCGGAGTAGTAGGAATGCGAGTCGGAGGAGCAGGAAAGGACTCAAGCGGTAGGGGCACGCTGCTCAGCTCATTGTCGGTGACGGCGAGGAGGAGGAGGAGGAGGAGGAGTCTATTAACCGGTATAGGTCCAAAAAAGTGAAAGAAGGTAAACAAGAGTAAATAGGGTCTCGCTTGATCTTTCAGACGCGCGCTATGTTGGATTTCGTACTATACTATTTACTATACAAGATGGACATTATAATAGTTAGTTACTTCGTAGTTATACGCGTCTCTTGATTTGTTTACTTTATTTGTATGCGAAACCCCTATACGCGTATTTACAGTATTTATACTTACGTAGTCACACCTGTCACCTCAGTCGCTTTCTTTCTTGCGCTGAGGTGAGTACTCTTATTAGCGTTACCTTTCCAGCTTATACTTATGATATCGTAGCCTTCGGTCTATTTATTATAGGTATATAATATAACTAGTCGCTTTCTTTCTTGCGCTGAGCCTTCGGTCTATTTATTATAGACTCTCGTCAGCGCCGCACTCATTCTACAGGTTATGGGCCCCGAGCTCCTCTAACCTTGATCAAGTACACTCGTTTTTTAGTTGCCCGCCTAACAGCAAAACCTTCTCGCTCTTTCGTAAAAGGCGTTTTATCACACAACCTCATTTTACCGCATATAGTCAACCATGTCCTCGCCGTTCACTCCGTTTGACGAAATCAACCCTTGGTCAGACGCCATTTCTTCTGGGTCGTTCAGAGAAGCCAAGCCCGAGATCAAAGATGCTTCAGTAACTATTGACGAAGTTGCTGAAACGCGAGCTGGTGTTCTCAACGATTCATTCATTCATCCATCCTATCCCCTCTCGTCGTATTCCATCCAGCAGAAAGGCGATTACTTCCGCGAGGTCCCCAAACTTGATGCAGACGGCACTAACTGGGCGGACTTCAAAGAAAACTGGATGTATGCCACCTACGCAGCTGAAATCGGTCACCTTGTGGAATCGAAGTTTGAGCCACCGGAGTTTCCCGAGTTAGGAACAGGAAGAGGTGCTAACGCGGCGTACGATGCTGATCTACGTTCGTACAACGCATATAAGCTCCTCGAGAACCAGTGCAGGGTTTTCCTAGTTCAGAAGTTGCCAAGTGACGTTCGTAGGGATGTCATGGACGGCACTTCGTGTTGCAGGGACATTTGGTTCAACCTCGTGAAGCGGTTCCAGGTCAAAGTCGAGAACGACACCGCTGATTTAAAGGCCCGTTGGATGCTGACCTTTTGTGGGGACAAGGAGAGTCTAGACGAGTGGTTGACAAAGGATAAGGCGATTGTAAAGTCTATCATAGACATGGGAGGAATGGTTAGTAGGGATGAAGTTCGGTCTCACATTATTTCAAAGATCCCAAAAGCGTATCGCGATTTTATTCGTTCGCAAATGACTGCCTATCGTCTAGCTCATGACGGTACAGCGATGCCTACTCAAGTGATCTACGACGAACTTCGCCGTGAATATAATTCACGAAACCCTAAACTCCCAGAGTGGGCGAAGTCTAAGGACAAAGCCGCTCAGTCGTCATCCAACTCGTCGAGTTCGAAGCCTCAACACGCTCTGCAGGCCGAGGAAGAGAAAAAGAAGAAGAAAAAGGACTTTAGCGATTATGATTGCTATGGTTGTGGTGAAAAGGGGCATATAAAGAGATTTTGTCCGGATAAAGACGACGAGAAGAAGAAAAAGAAGAAAAAGAAAGATGGGAAGGAAAAGGAGAAAGAGAAGTCGAAGGAGAAGGATGAGGACAAGTCCAAGGCCGAGTCGGAATCCAAATCGTCTGAGGGGTCGGAGAAGGGCAAAGGAAAAGAAAGTCAAGCTAACGCAGTCGAGGAAATCGAATACGCTTATTCGACAGACGATGCGGAGGATGAAGTTGAGTACGCCTATATGGCTGAGACTTTGTTC
This sequence comes from Dendrothele bispora CBS 962.96, assembly GCA_004369135.1. Classification (NCBI taxonomy): domain Eukaryota; kingdom Fungi; phylum Basidiomycota; class Agaricomycetes; order Agaricales; genus Dendrothele; species Dendrothele bispora. The sequence continues at coordinate 27,630 of ML179808.1, read as the reverse complement.
GAGGATAGCGAGGACGACGTTCCTGATTTGCAAGACCTTTCTGATAGTGACGATGAGGATTGGGACGATGATTCGGATGATGAAGAGGACTTCTTACCTTCCAGACGCTTTCTGAACCCTCCCTGTTGCGATGAGCCCACATCTGGTGGCACGCAAGATCTGTATATCCTTACGGATGACTTGGTTTTCGATGAGAACGCCATGTCCGTCGCGGAGTCTAGACCCGCAACGGTACCACCGAACCAAATCATCATTGATTCTGGTTGCACACAGCACATTTCGCCAAACATCGAACTATTCGATTCTCCACCGAAGCCTTGCCCATCCAGACGCTTTAGTACCGCCAACAAAAGTATCTTCGAAGCATCTACCAAAGGGAATGCATCAATACCCTTGTCCGAAGGAAACCTGAAGTTGAAAGACGTACTTTTCGTTCCAGAGCTGGGAAGTACACTTATTTCGGTTTCCTGCCTCGATAAATCCGGATTCACGTTGACATTTGGTGATGGTAAATGCGTTATTCGGGATAAAGGCGGGAAGTGCGTTGGTTCAGTACCGAAGTTGAATGGGTTGTATAAAGTGGTGGAGGAGGCGAAGGATAATTCCGCGAACGCAGCAGTCGAACGCATAACTCTCAACGAGTTTCATAGGAGAATGGGCCATATCTCCATGAAGGCAGCTAAGGACTTGGTAAAGAACGGTTTTGTCGAAGGTATTGAACTTACCTCTACCAACGACGATTTCCAATGCGAGGCATGTATATATGCCAAGACTTTTCGTAAACCAGTCCCGAAGACTCGTCAAGGGGAGCGTGCGAAGGCGTTTGGGGAACAGATCCATACAGATGTTTGGGGTCCGGTGACAGTGGAAGCAAAGGGTGGTAAACGATATCTTGTTACGTTTACCGATGATTTTTCGCGTTTGACCCATCTCTACCTCATGCGACTCAAATCCGATACTTTCGCGGCGTACAAACAGTACGAGGCTTGGGTAAAGGTTCATATGGGGTGCCTTGTGAAGACACTACATTCGGACGTTGGTGGTGAGTACATCGACGACGATTTCCAAGGCTACCTCAAAGAGAAAGGAACTACCCACCTGAAGACAGTACACGACACGCCGGAGGAGAATGGAGTTGCTGAGAGGTTGAATAGGACTTTGTTTGAAAGGGTCCGTGCGATGCTTCATGCGTCAGGGTTGCCGAAGAATCTTTGGGGCGAAGCGGTCAAGCATGCGGTGTGGTTGAAGAATCGGACTGGGACTAAGGCAAATAAGGGTTTGTCGCCGTACAAAGTTGCATACAAACGAAAACCCAACCTCTCCAACGTTCCGGAGTGGGGTGCCAAGGTCTACGTCCACACGAAGAACCTGCCGAAGATCGAAAGTCGCGTCAAAGTTGGATATTGGGTTGGTTTTAATCACGATACGGAGGACTCACAGCAGAGTCAGGGGCACAGGGTTTATTGGAAGGACACAAGGTCGGTAACGGTTGAAAGAACGGTCATTTTTGCGGTTGAGACAGTAGACGATGCTGGGGACGAAGGGGAGAGATTGGTTGATCACGGAACCATTCTCGAGGAATCCGATACAACCGCTGAATCCGTCCCGCAGCATAACGTCACCGACGCGGAAATTAATTCTGATTCCGTACCGAAGAACCCCGTTGTCACCGAAGTGCCTGACATCACCGATCATTCCGGCTCAGATCCCGATCTGGACCCTGAACTAACTCCGAGGTCGCCACGCAAGAGAAAACCCTCCCGCTACGTTCGAGACGTCCTAGATGGCCTAGGAAGTACTACCGGTTTGAAGAATGCAAAGCTTCCAAGTACCATGCAAGAGTTCGCGAATATCGTCGATTTTTCGAAGGACGAGTTAGGACTGGAAACGTGTATGGCTGTATCGGAAGGTTTGGATCCGGGAAATTTGGCTGAGGCTAAGAGAAGTAGTGATTGGGATCAGTGGGAAAAGGCTATCGGAGAAGAGCTGAATACTTTGGAGGAATTGGGGACTTGGGAAGTCGTAGAGAGGCCGAAGTTTGAGAAGCCGGTTGGTTGCAAATGGGTCTTCAGGATCAAGAAGGACGAACATGGAGGTGTTGCGAGGTACAAGGCTCGTCTTGTCGCTCAAGGTTTTACGCAAGAATATGGCGTTAACTTTAACGAGACGTACGCTCCAGTCGCTCGAATGTCTTCAATTCGAACGGTACTCGCTTTGGGAGCACGTTTGGACCTCGAGATACACCAGGTAGATGTGAAGGGAGCTTACCTTAACGGTGAACTAGTTGAGGATGAAGTTATCTACATGAAGCACCCTCCAGGCTACCCTCGTTCATCAGATACGAAGAACACCGTCTTGAAACTGAAGAAACCGATCTACGGGCTTAAACAGAGCGGTCGCTATTGGTACTTGAAGTTTGGACGGACGTTGAAGGAGTTGCTGGATATGAAGAGATGCGAAGTGGATCAAGCCGTATTTTATTGGCAACAAGACGGCCAGCTCATTGTTATTGTCGCTTCGGTTGATGATCTAACCATACTAGCGACTTCTAGCGCCCTCATTGATCTTGTCAAAACGAAACTTCGTACTCGGTTCACCATTACCGATTTGGGTCCAATTCATTGGATACTTGGAATCCGTGTTACTCGCGACCGTCAAAACCGTACCATTTCCCTCTCCCAAAGATCCTACATCGAATCTATTGCCAAAGAGTTCGGCCTAGAAGATATGAAGAAATCTTCGGTCGCTATGGACCCGAACAATCGACTTACTTCTGCCAATTCACCTCAGACGCCGATCGAAGTCGAAGAAATGTCAAAGGTACCCTACCGACAGCTAATTGGTAAACTCATGTACGCCTACGTGGGTACTCGAGTCGACATTGGCTTCGCAATTCATACGCTTGCTCGCTTTGTTACTAATCCTGGAAAAGCTCACTGGACGGCGGCAAAACGCGTCGTTGCTTACCTGTCAGGGACCAAAGATCGGTCGTTGACTTATGGTTCTAGGGCCGAAAATATATCGGGATTTGTAGACGCTGACGGAAGCATGAATGATGATAGAAGGGCGATAACTGGGTATGTTTTCATGATTGATGGAGGTGCCGTCTCTTGGGTTTCACGGTCGCAAACGATGGTATCGTTGTCGACTTGTGAATCGGAATACGTAGCTGCAACGGAGGCAGCAAAAGAGGGCGTTTGGTTATGCTCACTTATTTCTCAGACGTTTGAACCCACCTTCTCCATTATTCCCGATCCTACCGAACTCAAATCGGATAACCAAGCGGCGATTGCGTTAGCGAAGGACCATCGTTACCATGGTCGAACGAAGCACATCGATATTCGCTTTCATTTCATTCGTTTCGTTATTGAGGAGGGAAAGATGAAGCTCGTTTATTGCCCTACGGAGGATATGGTGGCGGATACGTTGACAAAAGCATTGCCTAATGTCAAGGCGAAGAATTTTGCATCATTACTTGGACTTGGTCCATCTTGAAGGGGAGTGTTGGATTTCGTACTATACTATTTACTATACAAGATGGACATTATAATAGTTAGTTACTTCGTAGTTATACGCGTCTCTTGATTTGTTTACTTTATTTGTATGCGAAACCCCTATACGCGTATTTACAGTATTTATACTTACGTAGTCACACCTGTCACCTCAGTCGCTTTCTTTCTTGCGCTGAGGTGAGTACTCTTATTAGCGTTACCTTTCCAGCTTATACTTATGATATCGTAGCCTTTGGTCTATTTATTATAGGTATATAATATAACTAGTCGCTTTCTTTCTTGCGCTGAGCCTTCGGTCTATTTATTATAGACTCTCGTCAGCGCCGCACTCATTCTACACGCTAAGCGCTAAGTAAAGTTATGGCTCTTTGATCTCGGTCAAGTTACGCACGGGGCATGAATGCATGATATCTTGATTTTTTTCAATCTATATCCTTTCGAGGACTTTGCATTCTCGTGATAAACTAACGGACCCCAGATTTTTGCGTCCACGTGTGCGTCCAAATGCGTCCACATCTGGACGCACGCGTCCAGTGCGTCCAAGGTGCGTCCAAGGTGCATCCACGGTGCGTCCAACAATAAATACTGGGTAAAGGTGCCATTGCTGTGCATGGCAAGGTACGAGGCCCTTCTGTCAAACTTTGTTGGACTAGTATGGTACATGTATCATATAAAAATTCTTGTGGTTGAAAAGGCAGACTTTTTGAATGGCATTAACATAGCAATGGTTGATGAAACTGGAAGACTGACATGGTCTGATTACCAATAGAAAGAAATACTATCTGATTAATCTGGCTTTGTATCCTAAAGCTTCTAGGCAGGTCTGTGTTGAGCTCAATCTCATAAACTTCCAAGTAAGCTTCAAACTATTAAGTCAGACTCAGTGTGGCATGTGCATAGTGAGTTTACCTTGATTTGCTTTATTTCTGTATTGATCATAACACCGGACAGAATCACCATGGAAGTTGCAATGCAACTTCCGCAATGGAACCCATAGGGAACCTGACATGGACCTAACAAGTCCATCACATGTTCTCGCCTCATGTTGATGGTAATTGCCATTCCATTTTCATAGTACAACAAATCTCTGGCATAGTACATTATAGGTGTTTTCAAAGTTAATATCAATGTAATCCTCTCATATTGCAAACCAGATACATAGCGGACTTGTGTCCCAAAAAAAAAAAATACACATGCCGAGTCCACACAAGCGGAACAATGTTGGTTGTCAAAGGATCTTGAAGAGCTGCTTAGTAAGTTGTCACATGTGTGAACCAGGGAAAGGTCTGAGATCAGCCTGTCTATTGTTAAGGATGTATGGTAATTCTATACAAGTTAGTATAATTAGACTAGGCAGGACATGACAGGTTCCCTGTCAGGTTCCATTGCGGAAGTTGCATTGCAACTTCCACGGTGATTCTGTCCGGTGTAAACATCCTCAATCTCAGCATGTAGTGGCCACCCATTATGATCTACATCAGAAGTAGTAATAATTACTGTAGCATTACAACCATAGGTCTTTATAATGCATAACACACCCCGGAACTTCAGTCATTTTGCAAATTATAATGCACCACAGGTGCAACTGAACAACTACTCAACAGTCCCATCACATGGCTTGAGCTCAGATCATGTCATAAACCTTATTTATGCATGGAGCCTTTGGCTGCTTGATGTCACTGCCGCACCACCAGGCCCTCTGAACATCCTCCCTACCAGAAGTATTGTGCCACGGCCAAAGTGGCCAAACTTTTGGTCATAATACTACAGTATGTAATTGATTTGAGAGTAAATCTGACAATTTCTCTGTCAGGCTGCTCAAGAAGTTCTTTTGACTTGCATCCATTCTACCATCATAATTATTGAAACAGAAGAGGTGCTACTTCATCTAATAAAGGCTACACATATGGATGCAATGCATTCACTCTCTATGAATGCATTCTAAAATGTTGCAACCAATCTTGGGCATCATAAGGTCACTGAAATCCAGATGCACACTACTGTCTGAATAAATATATATCATGGAGTGTACTCTGCTGGACTGAACAAATTCACTAAGACTGGGTCCCATTTTCTTGGATCTTCTGACCAAAGATTGAACCAATTTGTAAAAATAGCATTGATGATTGTATGGACAACTCCGGTTACTTATTAAACTCCCAAATCGTACCATGCATTGTGGTTACTCAGTGATGTGTGTATCATTTTCATTGATTTTTCTCTTTTTCTTCATTTGGGAGGTCAATGACAGATTTTCCCTTTTCATTAGCATTCTTGTTCGACTGTGATATTGTTTTTCTTTGATTTTGGCAAGGTAGATTCTTTGTGAAGGAAGTAAAGTGGCTACAATTAAACAAATTGTAACACAAAATCAATGAAGAATGTTTCCCTTGAATGACATTGAAGTATATTGGAGCTTGGATTTGCTTTAGAAGGCTCATTTTCTTTGCAAATGGCTGTAATCTTGTTTCATATGGGGAGTACTAGATATAACTTTCAAGTTCAAATTCTTGGGTAAATACCATGTGTTATACTTCAAATTGTTACTACTGATGTGTCCAATTTGGTGATTTGAGCTTTAAGAAGTATATATGACTCACAAAGGAGGATGAACTTTCACATTGAGTGGGTGGTAACTGAGAAGTAACTTCACATAATGAATATTAAACCTACATCCTTTCCTTTCCTCTCCCTTTCTTTCCTCTCCTCCCTTCCTTTTCTTTTCTTCTCTGCTCCTATGACCTATGTATGAATAATTAAAGAGGGGAATGGGGAGCAAACATATTCAGGTTGGTAAACTCTAGTGCTGGTCAAGCTGTCCCATGCTTTTGGGAGGCACCTCTGTCATAAGGAGTTTTTGATGAACCCATTTTTACCAAGGTGAACTACACTGTCACTGAGCTTGTTTGCTGAGCCAATGTCTGTTTACCTTCTGTTTACTTACTCTACATTCTTACTTTACTTTCCCTATGCAGCACCGTTTCCATTCTTTTATCCTTCATTCCATTCTCCTTTTTTTGCCTATTCCCCTTTCTCCCTCCCCTGTTTTCCCTTTCCCTTTGTGGGCAATTCCTCATCCTTGACACTTCTTCAGCACGAAAATAGTGCTATCCGTTTGAACTCCACCGGACTTGTCCTAGTGCCCATAAGTATTACCCATTTTCAATCTCCGCCGGACTTATCCGAGTGGGCGAGCACACCGGCTCGGTTGTAGTGAGGTGCCGACATCCGATGATCTTGTGATCGTGAACATATGCGCCCTTCCCACGGGTCTGGACGTCGTTGTAAGTTAACTCGGCCTAAAAGGGCCTCGTAACTGGTAAGTAGATGTAGGACTCTAATACCAGAGTTTAGGGTCTATGGAATATATCCCCTAACAATCAGATTACTATTACTCTCCAGGAGTACTAGCTGTAATGTTCTATCCCCAATAACTTTGAGAAGTCTTGAAAGTGACTGGTAAGTATAATTTTCTTATTATTGAGATTTTGAAGTTCAAGACTTCAAAACAATGAGATATTGATGTAAACAGTGATATTGGATACATTGAATGATGGTTGATGAACTATCTTGAACATTTGGAGCTTAGATGTCAAGTGATGCCTAGTAAAGAATGGAGTGTACTAGTACACAGGAGGCTTAGATATTTAGGAACCTAATTGAGTCCAGGAAAATAGCTATTTCAAAGCCATCCTAGATATTCATTTACAATGATATTGTATATTGAGATACAATCCATGAACCTGAGATTGGTGTGAAGTTGAGACTCAGTTGTCAATAAATGTCTAACTATAGAGTTCAATAACACAATGGTTGAAACCAATCTATAGTTAGATAATATTGATATTGAATCTGTGAAAATGTCAATATTGGATCTACCATGTATTGGGCACACCCCAGAAATTGACTGGCAAAAGCTACAGGCTCAAAATTTGGAAGTTGAGTACTTGTGACATTACTGTTCATAAAAGATCTGTCAAAATTAGGATGTTATTTGAACTCATGGAAAGTGACTGGGATTTTCATTCTTCTTACTTTCCTAATATTTTGAACTTTAAAAGCCATTATAAATGAGCTGGGAACCTAAGTGTTTTACAAATCCACTTGGAATCCTTTTGAATGGAAGGCCCACATCAATCCTCATTGTAAATTGTAAATGTAGTCTAGTAACAGATTGATAATGGGATTTGAACAAATTTTTCATTTGCAAGATTTCCAAAAGACTAAGTATGAACTATATTGTATGACTATTACAGGTCAAAGTAATTTTTATACTGTAACTTGATGGATATGTGTTACAGATGAAAGAGTCACTTGGAATTCTAAAATCCTCAAAGTATTCATACACAAAAAAACTGGGATTAGCACAGCCACTGTGGACGCATTTGGACGCACTTGGACGCATTTGGACGCATTTGGACGCATTTGGACGCACTTGGACGCATTTGGACGCACTTGGACGCATTTGGACGCATCTGGACGCACATGACCCTGGACGCACTTGGACGCACCTGGACGCACTTGGACGCTGGACGCACCTTGGACGCACCATGTGGACGCAAAAATCTGGGTGCCAATAAACTAAGTACTATCATTGATGAAAAGGCTCCTGGCCCAACTTCTCAGGCACTCGCCATCACTGCTCATGTTAGAGATGTCTCATGCGTACTATATATCCAAGGTAAGTATTTGATAGTTAGCAGATTGCGATATAGGTAACGCTCATTGACTTCAAAGGTTACCATCAATCGAGTGATTTACTTACAGTTCGGTTCCTACAAAATATATTTCAACTTTCGAGGCCTGTTCTACTTTTTGTTTTACTTTTTTTTGAAAAGTAATTGACCTTTGCACTGTTAATCGCAGAGGCCGTTCAACTTTAACCATAGAGCTCAAACTTGAGTGGTTACACTGTAAGGAGAACCAATATGATACCGGTATAAGTAAGTACCGGATGAGTTACTGTGCTACATAACCCCGAGTCAATCATGCATACTTACATATAGTTCTAATAGAAGACACAGACTTGCTTTTTCAAAACCCGCTATGTACAACATTATCACCTCGGCTGGAATGATTAACAGCCCCAAGAAAGGCTATATCGCTCTTCATGCATCAGGGTCGAGTCTGAGGCTGTAGAACCCTTCCATTCACCTCTAACGCTTCAACACCTTCTAAATTGAAATCGACACATCTTAAGGAGACGCATTACGATAAGGGAATATCTCAATGGTATGTACAGCTTCAAGTCCATAATCTCGGATATCATTTTTTTGCGCGCTTTACACTTGAAATGAATACAGACTTTTTCAACTTCCTGCCTCTTAGCAGACGTTCTTGGTCAACCGTAATGTCTACTCGCTATCCACAGTAAAAAGTAATCTTGGTAGGTAGTGAAACATTCTAGTATTTCTATAATAATATGGAGGAGGAGGAGGAATCTATTGGAAGTTCTAATTAAGCTATGTATATGCTCACACGATGATCAATGAGTATTCAGAAGTCGACACCATAGAATGACATTGGCACCAACATGATCCCTCATTCAGTAAATTTTCATATCAACAACCTGTAAAATATCCAGTGCTGAGCGCTGACCGATTGGCGCCTGGCTTACTAGCCCAGCTTCAAGGCTGTGAACAAGTACGGCCCGGGCGAGGAATCCACAGCTTGTGGCGACCACGATAGTCACGGAGATGATGCTTTGTATAGATTTCGTACTAAATCGGTCATTCCAGCTGTTCTTCTATGTATCACCAATGATTCTTCGTGGTTAATGAGGTCAAAGAGATGATCACATGTGAGTTATTACAATACCGTCCTTCTACAGGAGGTTCGCAGTGTTTTGAGAACGTTGCATCTCTACCTTCTACTACGAAAGACCCCCGTCCGAAAGTACTCTCAATGTCTCTTGATCGTACTGGCTCAAATGCAAATAACCCGGATACTGCTGGTCTTGCATCTGTCGAAAGCCCTCTTGTGGCCAACTCAGTGCCTGGTCCCTCCACGTCTACGCATGCTATTCTGATCTCCGTGTCAACTGGCCCTTCTGCTTCTGCACCAGCTAGCCCTTTCATCTCTGCATCAGCCAGCCCTTCTGTTTCTGCACTAGGTAATCCTTCCATTTCCGCACCAGCCAACCATTCCATTTCCACGCCAGTTGCCGGCCCTTCCATTTCCATGCCAGTCGCCGGCCTTTCCGTTTCCAAGCCGGTCGCCGGCTCTTCTGTTTCCACAGTCACCGGCTCTTCCGTTTCTGCAACTGCTAGTCCTTCTGCACACGAAAATAACTATCACAGTAACAATACGCCTTCCGATAATAAAAATGCCGATGACCAGGAACAAGTTGACAATGCTAATGAACAAACAGCTCATCAGTGGCCCAGGAGGCACCCTCTTCTAGGTCAGCGCCAGGCACTGTTCACAGGTAATTTAGAATTCTTAAGAAAATCAATTTGTACTAAATAGTCATATAGAACCCGAAACATATGATCATACTCAGATATTTGAAGAAGATGAACACACGGAGATGGGGCCTAATGCAATCATTCCTCCATCAACTGGCCCTTTCCTTCCTCCACCAACTGGCCCTTTCCTTTCTCCACCAACTGGCCCTTTCCTTCCTCTACCAACTGGACCTTTTCTTCCTCTACAGCTTGAAACTGGCCCTTTCCTTTCTCCACCAACTGGCCCTTTCCTTCCTCTACCAACTGGCCCTTTCCTTCCCCTACCAACTGGCTCTTTCCTTCCTCCACCAACTGGCCCTTTCCTTCCTCCACCAACTGGCCCTCTCCTCCCTCCCCAAATTGGTTCTCTCCTTCCTTCACCACCTGGCCCTTTTTTTCCCCCACCAGCCAGCCCATTTGTTTTTGCGCCAGCAGGCCCTTCTGCACATGATGATCACCTCAACAATACACCTCTTGACAATGCCAGTGACCAGCAACAAGTCAACAGTGCTAGGGCCTTTACCCAAACAGCACATCAGCAGCAGCCCAGGAGACATCCACTTCTAGGTCAGCGCCAGGCACCATTCACAGGTAACTTAGAATTCTTCAAAAATCAATATTTGCACTAAATAGTCATTTAGGAGCAGCTGAAACATATGACTATACTCAGATATTTGAAGAAGATGAACCATACACAGAGATGGGTCCTAGTGCAAGAGTTTGGAAGGTGTACAATCAAGAAATTATTAGGATTGATTCAGATAGGATTGAAGATTGGAGGGATGGGTTAGACTCTCTTCTAGTTTTCGTGTGTAAATCTCATTTTATTGCTTTCATACTCTGCTAATTCTAACATGGGATTTAGGCTGCACTATTCTCTGCAGTTATTACAACTTTTGTTGTTCAGACATCCACAAACCTTCAGCAAGACTGGGGTGAAGTCACTACAAATCTTTTGGTGGAGCTTATTCTTGTCCAACGTGCCGGATTCAATGGGACTTCAGTCAGCTCCATTCCTCCATCCCAGCTCACCCCTTTCTCTACATTCACTCCTCGTCCATTGGATGTGGCCATTAATGCACTCTGGTTCTTCAGTCTTGCTCTCAGTCTTTCTCTTGCTCTTGCTGCAATTGTGTGCAAACAGTGGATCCATCAGTACACCATTATGCCTTCTACTGGTTCCCTTCATGAGAGAGTACAAGTCCACCATTTCCGATTCATGGGCCTGGAAAAGTGGCATGTGGCTGGTATCATTGGTCTTCTTCCTACATTTGTGCACCTTTCATTGGGTGTATTCTTTGTGGGGCTTATCATATTCCTTCATGATCTCAGCTTGATCATTGGAGTAATTGTGGACATTGTGATAGCCCTCACTATTGGGTCATACACCATTATGAATCTTCTTCCAGTTTGGTTCACAGATTGTCCATATAAAACACCTTTGACATCATATGCCTTCCATGCTGTCTGGGCTCTTTATCATATAATTGGGAAATCTTTCCACAAGGAGACATCACTTTTTGCTGTTGAAAAGAGTACTGCCATCATTCAGGGACCACATATTGCCTGTGACATATTATCATGGTTGATGTCATTCTCTTCTAACAGTTCTGTCCAATCCATTGTTATGGATGCCCTTAGCAATCTCCCACCCTGTCAAATATTCAAATTCAAGGAGAAGCTCCCATCAGATTTTAAGCTAGATGATACTTTACATCATCATACTCTTCAGTCCACTGGTGCATCAAAAAGCTCATATGGACGAGCCATCCGTGCTCTTATCCGTGTGATCAAGCTTGATTCTGTTGCACCAGCAGATCCCTACTATAGAACAGTCTTCCCATTTCCAGACTCACTGTCAATGTCTCTAGTTTTGAGACCACAGTCTAACATCATTCACAATCACCTTGATTGGAAAAAAGGCACATCATGGGAACTTGTGCTCAGTCACATTGTGCAGGCACTAGAGAAGGGAGAAGATGGATTTAGATGTGAACCTCTACTCTGGTGCTTCTATTTTGATTTCTTGGAAACAACTAAGCCCAAAGTTTTCCTCTTTGAACACTCTGAAAGATTGGGCAAAGACATCTTTTGGAAAATGGCTCAATCAGTTTCCTCTGCCATTTCTATTGATGGACTCAAAAGAGCCAGTTCCTATGAGCCCAAGGAGCTGAGGTGGACACAGTTCATGTTGGATCTACCAACAAATCCTAATGAATCACAAGGATATGGTTTTAAAGAGATGACTAGTCCATGTACCATTTGGGAATTCTTCAGGACCTACCCAGCCCCCTTTCTTGTTCAACACATCTTGCCAGTGTTTGAGAAGATGTATGATGAATTGACACCACCATCACCTCTAGTTGAAGGAGACCTGGACCCAGATTTTCTGCATCTTTTACATTATATCACTGTCAATCCAGTAGCTTGGAGAGAGCATCCAGATGTTCCCTCTGCTACTATATCCAACCTTGTGGAGCTTGTATTAGCTGAAGAGGGGGAGGACCAGAAAAAAGCAATTGAAATTCTTACTGTCACCTGGAATGGGATTCTTCTTTCTCCAGACCTTTCTGACAATGACCTGATGCACAACTGGAATACAATGGAAGACCTACTTCACAAATCATTTGACATTCTGCACAGCTCTGGCAAAGACCCTATGGAATTATTCACCAAGGTTGTCATTCGTGGTATAGCAGCTGCAACCCGCATTTCAGATTCTAGCAGGGCAGAGGAGGTTGCACAGAACTGCTTTAGAATTATGTTGCAAAAATTGGATTTTGCCCTCATGGGGCATCCTCAATGGATCCCCCCTCTCTGGAAGACACTGACTGAGAAAAAATTACTCAGTCTCAGTGTAGAACTCATGGACGGGGGGACAAGGTATTGGTTATATGAAGTGCAGCAAAAGTACTTGGCCGGGTTAGTACCACAGCAAAAAAAAAATTTCGAGTGAAAGTGAAGAAGTTTTCTGGGTGGAGGCTATTGCATATATCTCAGGGGAGGAAATGGAACCTCTTACTTCTCTTTTGAGGAGTATATTCTTCCTTGATGATGATCGACCACGTCGAGTTCCGGACTTACAGAAATCATTGCATAGTTTGGAATGGCTTGCTCGACTCAAAAACCCCGAGAACGAGCACGCGAATCGGATTCCGAAAGAAAAATGGTTGCCTTGTTTGGAGCAGGTAGAGAATGAGATTGAGGGCGTGCGAGGAACATGGAATGATTCATTCCAGAAAGAACGATTTGAACCAGTCCTAGAGATTCTGAGAGATTTCCGACGATCTGTCGAACATGGATTTTCTACTCAGGGTGCTACATTAGTAAGTCTCTTACTATTTCTATACTAGCTCATATACATATATGCGACTCAAAAAATCTGTCTATAGCCTCCGAGTCAACAAGCACCCGAGAGTAAACGTTTCGTGTTCCAAATTCCATCACCTCTTAAACGAACATGGAAGAGACTGAGACGCACGCCGGATGATCACACAAGAGATGATGATTTAGAGGCGGCAAGATCGGGAACGTCACTCGTTCAGATGCAGCAGATGTCAGTGCAGCCTCAGAATGGGAGCGACAATAATTTGATGGGACGGATGGAAGGAGGATCGGGTACGGGAGGACTAGCAGTTGATGGTCAGGAAGGATTAACAGTAGACGGTCCATCGAACAAGAACGCACCTCCCACTGAGACCATTCACAGCACACAGCCGGACGAACACGTAGTCGAAGCTGGAATGCCGAATATGGATGAATTGGCCCGTCCTGGTCAAGACGAGGCTACTACTAGCAGTCTACATGAAGCTCAGCATATGGACCAGAAGGAGGTTGATGCAGGAAGAGTGGAGGCTGAGCAGTTGGGAACAGACGCATCTAGGGACAAAGGGTCGAACGCGGGAGACAGTAACGAGAAGAAGAGTGCAGATCAACGTGAAATTGAACAAGTGGGGAGTAGCCGTACCGGGGACTCCGGAAGGGGACAAACGGAAGGGGACTTGGATATGGGAGAGGCGGTGGGCACGGAGCAGTCGCAGATGCCAGACAAACAGGGTGATCGCTTATCTGGCGTTCGGATTGAAGGCGGAACGACAGGTGGAAGGAGCGAAGACACTGGTGAAGCTGGAGAGAATGCGGACAAAAGTGTTGATAGTCAGCTTATAGGCGACCAATCTCGGGCAGAAGGTGACAGGATGGAAGGAAAGAGAGAGGGTACGGAGACGGGAGTGGTAGCTGAGAGCGGAACGTTGAAGATAGAAAGTGAGGACGATGGGCCAAAGGCTGGGACGCATCACAAGTCAAGGAGTGAAGTGATTCCTAGCATGGCTGACGCTGGAGGGCCGGGGACGAATGAAGGCGGTAATCGGGACACGGATACCGGGCAACGTGTAGCTGGTGTGACCGGCGGAAAAGAGGATGACACGGACACGGGAGGCTTGACCGGAGTTGGAGCGTTACGAGAGGAAGACTCCGGGGACGACAGAGCACAGCCTGCAGTTACTGGGATGCTATCGACTTCGAGCTCTCGTGGAGACGAAGGCCCAAAGGGAGACAAAGACGATGACAACCAAATCACAAACGATCAGTCCCAGGGTGAAGTCGAGAGGGCGGACAAAGAGGGCGAGAGTCTGGACAGTACGGACTCACCTGAAGATGGATCCAAGAATAATGCGACTCACACTGGGAGTAGTCGAGAAGGGACTGCGAGTGGAACAGATACTGTTGTGGGCTCTGGTCAAGGAGTTAGAAGCCAGGTAACGAAAACTAGTAACACAGGCAACAACGAGCGAGAAGAGAGAAGCATGGAAGACGAAGAGTGACGCTATGATGTAAACCAAGGTCCGACGGATTCGCATATTTACAACGACACATACACGAATTGAGTCTTTGTATTTACTGTCAGTAATGGATTGAATTAGCATACCAAGACTCAGACTATATATTTTTCAGAATCTGGGGAGATATAAGAAGACGTACCGATCATTATACGCCTCTAGACTAAAGACACGTCGAGATGGCAAAAAAAAGACGCTGTAAAGACCGCTAAACTTTGTACCATGTGTCTCAATCCAGACTAGACACACAGTAGTCAAGACTCAAGAGAAACAAAGAACGAAAAGTGAAACGGTCATAAAAGTAGTCATGCGAAATCAATACAAAGAAAAAATGAGAAAGAGGAATGGTTCACAATCTAAACTCGAGTGCATAGCATCCTGTTCTGAGTATTCTATCCAATTTCTGTACCTACACGTCAATACTACCTACTCTTACTCTGAATTGCTTCCCTTCTTCTGTTTGTTCGATCTTTTAACAATCCCCAACGCTGCTCCTACCGATACCCCAGAATACTCCCCACATAGAAGCAATCCTCTTTGTTCTCAAGCGATTACATGCAAGCTGAATTGGTTGCGCTAGTCACTTGTCTCTGGCTCTAGAGAATGACAGTGAAGATGATATATTACTATCACACGGGTAGAGAGTACAGTATGGAATTACGAAACAGGATAAAGAATGAGGGAATGAGAAGTGAAATAGACTCACTGATCAGGAGGTACCAGGCCCTTTTGAAAAAATGCCCTGCAAGGACTTGCTCTGCATGACGAAAGAAGTAGGGGAGTGAGTAAAATAGAGAAGTACACATCGAAAAAGACCAATAAAATAAAGACAAACGACAAAGACGTACCCATCAACGTTCCTTTGACCGAACTCAAGTAAGTATTGAAAAACACCGTCGAACCTGTGCCCATCTCCCTATACCCTTCAATCCCATCTCGACATCACTTGTCATAGCCACTCGTCTTTCTACTTCCCGCTTCCCTCAAACTCTTTGTTATATAGCCCAGCACAACGTCTCATCAACACGGGTCCGGGGAATTCCTCGACTTCTCTTTCCATTTTATTCAATCAGATTTTGCTGACTCGGGGCGGTTCCTTGATTCTTGATAACAACAACGTGTCCGTTGTCCTGGGAAAACAAAGAAAAGAAGTTGAACCTCTGATTCGGATCTACCCACAGAAATAGCACCAGCAATAGATTTGAAAACGTCGAGAAGGGAAAAAGATAGTCGTGATGGCAAAAATAGAGGGTAATCAGTTAGACAAGACAATAATAATAACAAATCTATCCTCAAGTACAATTTCCGTCGAAATGTAGTAGAGAGCAAAAAAGGTGAAGAACTAATGCGACTCACATCATTATTGAAGGATCCATCAATGTCATCTCTTGAGACATCAGCGCTCCAGCCTCAAGCACTCCTTGCAATACAATCCGCCCACTGTAGAGTTCCTAGGACATTTTGTAGTCGAAACCGTTAACGTAGTTGACATGGCACTCAGTAACGACACAACTGTAATGTCAGACGTACGCGTATTTCCTATGCTTGTAAATCCTCTCGCTTTCACTTCTAGTTCATATCCATTTCTTCATCCCGGCCCTTGATCTAAAGCTCCACTGGCCACGGATGCGTAACAATGCCTCAGAACACGGAGCCTTGGAGTGAAAACGGAAGTAACAAGGTTCAAGTTCTTGAAGGACAATTTAGAAAGCTTGAATCGAAGATATGCGGCATGCCAGAAGGGTCAGGTTTTGAGGACGTTGTTTTTTTTCTATGTAACGGCTCGGGAAGAAAGAGAAAGAGAATAGTGTAAGAGTACTTGAATAGATGAGGCTAGCATGAGAGATCAAGGGAAGGAAGTAATAAAACGAGACGTTGGTGTGTTGAAGAGAATCGCTCGAAGTCGGAGAAGAACCAAACTCGGTATCACGTGCCTTTACAGCGAAATTGACACGCCATCCTTGAAACTTAAAGCGCCTTTAGGCTTTTTTCGACTACATACCTCCGAGAAGTGCGTATAGCGTTTTGTCCCGACTCAGGATTGGAATATCAAGTTTTACATGAAAAATGGGAAGTAAGCACTAAGGAGAAACCCGGCTTGTTCTCTCTATGCAGAACATTCAAACATCTTTCCTGCTACTTCTTTCTCAGGTGAGTTCAACTCCGACTTCCAAGGCCTCAACTTGCTTTTCTGTCCCCATTCTTTCATACTGTTATTTTTCGAACGGTTTCTCATTTATGAGCTCTCGAAAAACCTGACTAATCTTATGGAAATCCAATTTACAGCGAACATAGTACAGCATCTTATCGCAAACATGCCAGAAGTTAGACCATGCCTTGTGAAGATTATATGTATAGAAGAGCCAAACGATTTGGACACAAAGGTACTACAGTTATCATCTCAGTGGCCTCATACGATGACTTCACATATCCTTATTATGTCTAGGGGTGAATTTTCCAACAGATTTTTGGTGTATTTCCGTTTACTCTCCTACTCATTTCTTCCGAGCTTGCCGTAACTATGGAGGAAATCCGTACTTACATGGAAATCTTAACACGAACGCTCAAGCTCACGATTATCAAAACTTGCACTAAGTAGGTCTGTCAGGAGACGGAACTAATTATGGGTATCTGTTGTAAATATGTAATCGAAAAGTAAGTAGAGAGTAAGCAAGGTTTGGATGAGGAACAGCCGAACTTCAACTGCTTTTTTTTTACCATGAGTCACTAAGAGTCCTTTATACAAGTCAAAAGACTGACTGGAAGTTGGAACTGAACATTCAATCGAGGCTCCAAAACAGTTTTTGACTACATATTGGGATTACTGGTTGGTAAAACCTAGGTATAAGTCAGTAATGAGAATCTGACATGTATGAGTACAGAGAGAAAAGAATGATATATGGAATATAAGTATAATTGATGTAGGATAAGGGCTTATCTCTGTCATGAATGCTTCAGAAAGAGGGTCTAGCTATTCTTTCAAGACTACTATCATCCAGACTCTGAAGACTAAAAAGAGCCTATGGAAATCAGAAATGAATTGAACTAATAAAGATTTATAGCATTGATATCACTCAATAAATGTGACCACAAAGTACTCTATAATCTGAGCTAGACACCAGTGATGATTCTATTCATCCTGCTGTTCCAAGAGTGGTGACAAAACACTGAATCTAATCCACCATCAGTACATTGAATGAGATAAATCTATAAAGCTTTACGGTCAAAGTTATACGCTGGGGAAAAAACACAATAACACAATATTATATAGACATCACTTCATGTTAATAAAATGCTAACCCAATTATGACAAGTGAAAATTTGCATTATGTTGAAACTAGGGATAAAATTAAAGAACTATGCTTTGGATTTACAAGTTTGATGTATTTTTATTCTGATTATCTATGTGACAGAAAAGCTTTTCTACTTAAGTTTTTATTCCCTGCAGGGTTCTAACTCTTTCAGAGTTAATTTTTAGCTTCAATTCAAGGATTTCAATTTGAAAGAAGTCCAAATAGATTACTAGTACTTACTCAGGCCTCGGTTTTTTTGAGGCAATTAACTGGAAATGAGCATGTGTCACAGTCCATTTTGGACACTAAACCCAGTGAATTGGAGTTCAAAAATGTCACACTCAAAGTGAAATGAACTTTCTCTTACCACAAGGCATTACAGTTGCAATAGAGTCTCATGGAATTGTTTTTCGGGAACAGACAGTAAAGTCATGTTTCAAATCGGAGCAACGAAAAAGAAAGAGTTATACCAGGGAAACAAATTCTACATTATTGATACCTATGTATAATTGTCTTAATGTAGCTTTGTAAAGTCGGGATCTCCCTGTGTTGCACTACATCAAAAGAATGAGCTCATCTTGTACTGTAAAAGTCAAATTCTATGTTTGCAGTTGTAGATGCTATCTAAATATCAAGATGCAATTTGACCGTAGTATATCCAGTAATCAATTTATGAATATCATTTGATAAAATTGTCCAAGTCATATGATACTAAGGCCTTGAGCTCCCCAAAGCAAGCATTCCTGCTAGCAAAGCAACTCACCTTTTTTCAATTGTAATAAAAATGTTAGACCAGCTGGAATATGGGGGGAATTATTACAGATACAGAAATCACCTTGCCACAAGTGATAAGGGCCTAACCTTCAATTAATACAGACCTAGTTACAGATGCCTAGGCAAACAACATTTTATTCTGAGGGTCCATGTTCTATTAAAAGGAAGTACTGATACTTTTTTATTTCCAATCTAAGTACATGTTACATTCATGAAAGCTTATAAACTACCTCTGGATAAGTCATGTCCCTTTGTCAAACCATAAGCTGAACAAGAGTCATCACCTTAAGAAACAATTCTGAGTTACAATAAAATATTTGGTGACAGGTAAAGACAGGGGAGTGCGAGCTGGGTTTGACAATGCGGCATGGAGTACTAACGGAAAGAGGAGGATGAAAAGGAGGGCGAGACTTGCCAATGATATGAAGTGCATATGATAGAAAAGGGATGAGTAGTGAATGTAGAAGTTAGAGAGACAGCGAGCTCAGTTCATCACTCTTTTCCTCTCCCTCTACCTCTTCTCATACTCATGTACCCGACGTTCTCAATCCCTCTTAATTCTCATGCGACCATTAAAAGGTATCAGCACTGCGATTATTCTCGTATGTCTTCGTGAGGCATCCGATGAATGTGGCATAATGAAAACAAAATGCTTTTGTATTAGTTGAATAAAACAAACAATGATAACGGTAAGAGCTGTGAACAGATCTTGTTTCGATGTTGATACGAACAGGGATTTAGGGTGGGGGTATGGAACCGAGGGCCGGGAGGAGAGGGAAGGAAGGGTGAGATAAGAGAAGATTTCTTTGAACAGATTTTGATGGATAAATGATGAGCGCGGAGGAGCATGCTCTTGGGAGGAAAGAGGTCAAGGGGTAAGTTAGCTATGGGTAACGGGAACAGAGGGGAGATAGAAAGAAGGAACGAGGGAGGATTACTCTAATATGAAACAGAAAAGGGAAATCATGATACGCTAATTAAAAGGAGACCTACAAGGAAGAGGACAAAAAAAGACGGGAACGCACCGGTTCCTTGACTTAATTCAACAACGCTGCCAACCTATGTACACCTCGACTCCACCTGGGAAATCCTATGTTGTTCGCCTTCAACTCTATTGATCTCACCTCACACGTCTCTCTCAATTATGGATACAACCCTACACGATTACCACTCTGTCCCGGTGGGCCAAAGAACATTGTTGACTTGGGGACACCTTCAGAGAACTCCAAGTGCTGTTTAAAGTTTTTGAGTAATGGTAGGAGTCTCAGTTCAATGGTCTGGGAGCAAAGGAGGAAGAACAAACAGCGCAACTCACACATACCTCAACGCCGATCAACGCCGATCTTTTCTCTATAAGCATCTTCAGTTGTAGGAATCCATGTGCGAATCCATGTGCATCTCACGCTTGGAGACGTCTTTGGGAGTTGACGGACACGAAAGCTTCTATGAGCGCACGAGCTGACTCGTTTGAGTTTGGTTCGAAAAAGGAGGAAGGAACATCTGCATCAGTTGCCACGTATGCGCGTCCGTTTTGAATCTTTGATATTAGCGAAGCGGACATATTAGGGAGGAAAGACAAGTAATGGGATCTTGGAGAAAGACGGAGAGAAGAGGATATATGCACAGAGTTGGACCTGGGCCTGAGCCCGAGGATGCAACGCTGGACTTGTCGATTCACTGGGCAGATAACGTGAGCACGGGTCAAAAAGACGTCGAGTTGAAAGAAGCGTGGATGATGTCATCGTTCGCTTCTCAAACGTTCATCAATCTATCCCGCGCCATTCATCATGTTCCTTCCACCAGTTAGTTGCAGCGCTCATCGATTCATCACTGTCCGGCCTTGTAGGACCTACACTATAGGTAGACTCGGGGCTGAGTACACATCTGGTAATTCTCAAAATCGTGTGCGCAAGTGTACTTTTTCGAAACATTGACTGTTACGTTCAAACGTTCAAGCATCATTGTGTTGAAACGGTTAATGATCGCAGTCCCCTATACAAAGGCAACATCAAAGAAGTCAAGTACACTACACAAGGTCGAGTCCCGAGTGTTCCGAGCCCTTCTGCCCATGATCTCCACTGTCTCAGCACATACATGTTCATCAGTCCTCTAAAGTTGGAACGGACATTTGGACGTACCGTATTCGCTAACTCTATAATCATAAGGGAACACAATGATCGAGTTGGCGAGAAACATCGACAGTGACACACTCCAAGTATCAGATGTCTGTTTTGCCCTCCCACAGAGAGCCTTGACTTGAATCTTATTATGTGCGGACCTGTGCGGACCCATAATCCTGGATATGATTTCTCCACGCGCGGTTCAACAACTTAAAATAAATCATGGTGTAACCTTCTCCAGCTTCCTAAAAAGACACTTATTTATCTGGTATTTTTACTCCTTGAAGTCGCTGCCTGCAGGAAAAACTGGACTTGGTGATCTGCAAATATCCTAATATTTCCGTAACAAAACTCGAATGGCGTGCTCTGCAGACTTGGACGATACCGCAAGGCTCACAAAGATGGAGTCCGATGAATTGATAGAAGTCCTAACAACAAAACTGAGCTATATATGCATGCGGTAGGTGTTCAGAAGTTACAACCGTGGAGAGGCGTTGTCACGAACCTAGTCCCTTGTTCAAAATATTGCTTCTTCCTATTTTCATACCTGAATGTTCAGACCACCTAGTACTGAGCGCTGACCCATTGGCGCCTGGCTCACTGGCTCGTTGGCTCAGCTTCAGGGCGAACAAATATGGCTAGGATCTACAAATCAATCTGTGTTGCCGGGCTCACGATAGTCACGGAGACTTCTTGACATCGAATCATTCCAGCTGTTGATTGCAAGAAGTCGTTCTTGTATGTAGCGTTAACGTTTATCCGCAGCGGCTGATGAGACGCACCATGTGAGTTATGGAAATCATAGGCCTGCTTAGCAAAAGCCTATGTCATCCTTCTGCAAGAATGCGTCTTAGAACATTGCTTCTCTGCCTTCTACCACGACAGACGCTTAGCCCAAAGTACTCTCAATGTCTCTGGATCGCACTGACTTGAACGCAAACAACCCGAACACTGCTAGTCTTGCACCTGGTGAAAGCCCTCAGGCTCTTGTACCCAGAGATAGCGATAAGTACTCGGACACTACCCGGAACCGCTCTAACAAGAAAGAAGAGTCCCGGAGTGCCTCCATGTCTGTACCACCTGGCCCTTCCCCTTCTCAGGCTGCACCAGCTGTTACTTCTGGTTCCGCACCTGTTATGCCTTCCACACAAGACAATAACCATCGCGATAACACTCCACTTTCCGATAACAAAAATGCCAATGACCGGGAGAAAATTGTTAGGGAATTTATCGAGAAAGTGTGTCAGCAGGTGCTCAGGAGGCACCTACTTCTAGGCCACCGACAGGCTCCATTCACAGGTAATCTAAAATCCTCCAAAAAATCGACTCGTACTAAATTGTCATATAGGAACAGCCGACACATATGACTATACAAAGATATTTGAAGAGGATGAGCCATACACAGAAATGAGCCCCTTTGCAAGAGTTTGGATGGTGTATAACCAAGAGCTTGCAAAACTTGATTCAGACAGGATTGATGATTGGAGAGATGGCTTGGACTCTCTGCTAGTTTTTGTGTGTACTTGCATCTTACCTCTCTTCTTTCCATACTTTACTAACACAACATTTAGGCTGCTCTTTTCTCAGCAGTAATTACAACTTTTGTTGCTCAGACATCCACAAGCCTGAAGCCAGACTGGGGGGAAGTGACCGCAAATCTTTTGGTAGAACTTATTCTTGTCCAACGTGCCGGATTGAATGGAACTTCAGTCAATTCCATTCCCTCATCCCAACTCACCCCTTCCTCTACATTCACTCCTCGTCCTTTGGATGTAACCGTTAATGCACTCTGGTTCTTCAGTCTTGCTCTCAGTCTTTCTACTGCTCTTGCTGCAATTTTGTGCAAGCAGTGGATCCATCAGTACACCATCATGCCCTCTACCAATTCTCCCCAAGAGAGGGCACAAGTTCATTATTTCCGATTCATGGGCTTGGAGAAGTGGCATGTGGCTGGTATCATTGGCCTTCTTCCTACATTTGTGCACCTTTCATTAGGTGTATTCTTTGTGGGGCTCATTATATTCCTTCATGATCTCAGCCTCATCATTGGAGTAATTGTGGACATTGTGATAGCCTTCACCATTGGGTCATACACCATTATGAATTTTCTTCCAGTTTGGTTCACAGAGTGTCCATATAAAACACCTTTGACATCATATGCATTTTCTGCCATGTGGGCTCTTTATCATGTAATTGGGAAAAAGTTGGCAAATTTCCAATTACCTGACTCTTTGCATAAGGAGACATCACTTGCTAGTCTTGAAAAGAGCACCACCACTAGCCAAGGACCAAGTATCAACTGTGGCATACTGTCATGGTTGGTGGCATCCTCATCTAACAGCTCTGTCAGATCTATCGCTATCGAGGCACTTGGCAATCTCCCACCTTGCCAAATATCCATATTCAAGGAGAAGCTTCCACCAGATTTCAGGCTGGATGAGACTTTACATCATCATGCTCTTCAGTCCACTAGTGTATCAGAGAGCTCATATGGGCGAGCCATTCGTGCTCTTGTCCGTGTGATGAAGGTTAATTCTAATCCAAACCCCTATCAAAATCTCTTCCCAATCCCCAACTCATCAAAATCTTTGGTTCTGAAACCACAACATGATATTCTTTATTCTGATGGGGAGAAAAAGTATACCTCATCAATGCTAGATTTCATCTTCAATGCACTGAACGACAGTGGAGATGAGATCAAATGTGAACCTGTACTCTGGTGCTTCTATTTTGATTTCCTGGAATCTACCTGGCGCCCAGAATTCCTATATGAACACTCTCAAAAATTGGACAAAGACATCCTTTGGAATATCGCTCAATTAGTTTCCTCTACCATGTCTATTGATGGACTTAAAAGATCCAGTTTCTATGAAAAATTGAGGTGGACTCAATTCATGTTGGGTCTACCAACAAATCTTGATGAATCCCAAAAATATGGTTTCAAAGAGATGACCAGTCCATGTACCATTTGGGAATTCTTCAGGACCTACCCAGCAGCAGCCTCCTTTCTTCTTCAACACATCTTGCCATTGTCAGTCAAAAAGGACTTGAACTTGTCTGCCTTGGCTGATATTCCAGATTATTTGCATCTTTTACATCATGTTGCTATCACTCCAGAAGCCTGGCAAAAACATCCAGATATTCTCTCTGCTGTGATGTCCAAACTGGTTGAGCTTGCATCAATGGAGGGTGAGGAGGACCAGAAAAAGGCACTTGAAGTCCTTGTTGTCACCTGGACTTGGATTCTTCTTTCCGTAAGGATTTCTGATGATGACATGATGCACGCCGATTGGTATACAATAGAAGGCCTACTTGACAAATCATTCAACACTCTACACATTTTTGGCAAAGACCCTACGGAATTGATCACCAAGGTTGTAATCCGTGGTATAGCAGCTGCAACCCGCATTTCAGATTCTAACAGGGCAGAGCAGCTTGCATGGAATTGCTTTAGAATTGTATTGCAAAAATATCCGAGTCCTCAATGGATCCCCCCTCTCTGGAAGACACTGACTGAGGAAAAAGTACTCAGTCTCAGTGTGGAACGAATGGACTGGTTGACAAGGAAGTGCTTATATGAACTACAGCAAAAGTACTTGTCCGGGCTAGCATCACTGCAAAAAAAAAGTCCGAGTGAAGGTGAAGAAGTTTTCAGGGAGGAGGCTATTGCATATATCTCGGGGGAGAAAACAGAACCTCTTACTTCCCTTTTGAGGAGCTCATTCTTCAGGCATGATCTTCCACGTAAAGTTCCGGACTTACAGGAAGCATTGCGTTGTTTGAAATGGCTTGCTCAACTCAAAAACCCCGAGAACGAGCATGCGAACCGGATTCTAAAAGAGAAGTGGTTGCCTTGTTTGGAGCAGGTGGAGAATGAGCTCAGTGAGGGTGAGCAAAAAGTAGTAATCGTTGAATGGGAAAAAGTACGAATCAATGAATGGGAAAAAGAACAATACAGACAAACCTTAAAAATCCTGAGGGATTTCCGAAAATATATTACTGGGGATACTACATTGGTAAGACTTCCACCATTTCTATTCCAGCTTGTACATATATGCGACTCAAACAATCTGTCTATAGCCTCCGAGTCAACAAATGACTGACTGGCAGTCCTCAAGATCCTCAATTTCCCAAGGATCCAAGACAAAACGTTCTAAATGGCCATTTCGTTTCAGATTGAGGAGACCGAAGCGCGAGCCGGATGAGGAGACGGGACTGAAGACGTGGACGCCGTTGCAGAGACGGGTTGACGCAAGAAATTTCGAGTGGGAGCAGTCGGGAACGGACACACCAAGGGACAACGGGTCAAACGCGGGAGACGGTAACGAGACGACGAGTGCAGATCGAGGTGAAGTTGAAGCGGGGAGTAGCCGAGCCGAGGACTCCGGAAGGGGACAGACGGAAGGGCAGTCGGATACGGGAGAGGTAGTGGGCACAGAGCAGTCGCAAACGCCAGACAAACAGGGTGATCATCTATCTGATGTTCCGGCTGGAGACGAAACGGCAGGTGGAGGGAACGAAGACGCCAGTGAAGTTGAAGGGAACATGGACAAAAGTGCTGATAGTCAGCTTATGGACAATCGGTCTGGGGCAGAAAGTGATAGGACGGAAGGAAAGAAAGAGGGTACAGAGACGGGAGTGGTAGCCGAGGATGGAACGTCGACGCCAGAAGGGTATGAGGACGATGGAACGAAGGATGGGACGCGTCGCGAGTCGAGGAGTGAACCGACTTCCAGCGCTGGAGAGTCGGGAGTGGACGAAGTTGGCAATCAGGGCACGGATACTACTGAGCAACATGTAGCTCGTAGGACCGGCGGACTCGATGAAGGGGATAACTTGGACCTGGGAGGCTCAACTGGGTCTGGAGCACTACAAGAGGAAGTCTCCGGGGACGACGGGATACAGACGGCAGCTACCGGAATGCTATCGACTGCAAGCTCTCGTAAAGACGAAGACCCAAAAGTAGACAACAACAACGACAACCAAGCTACAAATGTCCAGTCCCAGACTGGTAGGACGGACAGAGAGGGCGAAAGTCTACACACTAGGGACTCACCTGAAGACGGATCCAAGGACGACGCGACTCACGCTGGTAGTCGTGTAGAGATAGCGGGTGGAACGGACATTATTGGTGACTCTGGCCCAGAAGCTGAAGGTCGGGTGAACGAAGTCGTTAGTGGTACGGCCAACGACATCGAGGACAGCGAGCGAGAGGAGAGCGGCCCAAATACGTTAACAAACCGTGTAACGAAAAGTTTGTTTCTAGCAGCCTCGGAAAGCTTTTTACATAATACTTCACGTAATCATTGCGTCATTTACAGCCCGCTCAACTCGTTTCTCTCCTTTCTGCGTGTTTACATAATACAACAATCTACGACTCTCGAGCATTCTCCCGACTCCGCTACTCCCTCAATCTGTTGCTTATTAACAAACTGCGTAATAAATGTGATACTCCCTTCCATCAGTGTGGCCTCTCTGCGCGTTCAAATATTACAACCACTCTCGACTCGGACATGAGGAGTTCTCTGTGTCACTGCATCCCCTCCACCCCGACTCACCCCCGTCCTACCCGCCAGTAAACAACATCATAAAGGGCTAGGTAATGAATACAATCCCTACGAAAAATCCTTCCCTTCTCTACGTGCCCCCTCCTATTGCCTCTGCGGCTTGGTGAGCCCCTGTCTCTTCTAACATTTTGAAACATAATCTTTGCATCTTGGAATGTTCGAGCAATGAAGGGCGGGATGGTCTTAGTTGTAAAATTTGTATCTTCGAGTGATTAGATGGTCCTAGTTGTTATATGAAACTAAGTACATGTTTTACAAGTAGTCTCGGTGTTGGTTTGGGTACTTCTTTGGAGCTGAAGCCGCCACGGTTTGTTATCCGCCGCGTGTCGGCCCCCCCTCCAATCATAGACGAGTGATGGCGGTTGCGGACCATTTGCAATTAGTAATACATATGACGATACATACACGAACTCATTGTATTTATCTACGACTTCTTACTTTTATCTGTCCCAGAATTCAGACTACCATACACCTCTAGAGAAGAGACACAAAAAAGAGCGACCAAGATAGTGCTGCACGTGACTCGACTCCACTCTGACTAGTTGAGGAGTCGAGCCGGTATTTGAGTGAGCCGAGTCGAGCTATTGACTCGTGACTCCAGTGACTCTACTGTCACTCGACTCCAGCTCGAGTCAACCTGAGCCGCCAACCTCTATCTATTCATTTTCGGCTATTTTCTATAGTGAGGGCCCCCAACTCGAGCTGTCGGCCTTAATTACCTTGCCGTTTATTCATTTCTCGGTTATTTTGTCTTCTTTAAATCACTAATAAATCTGCTCTTAGAATTATCAATGTAAGCGAGTGACTCGAGCGACTCGAGTGGGAGCGAGTCGAGAAATAAAGACTCGACTCCGGAGTCACCGGCATTTCGAGTCGTAGTCACCCGGAGTCGAGCCGGAGTGAGCCGAAGCGGAGTTTTGACATCACTAGACCAAGAGATATATAATTCAGACTCTCACGCGGTGTCTGGAACATGCCAATGCCCGATTTGGAATAACGACAAATCATAATGACACATGTTCCCAAAGTGGATTAAGGGTTCCAAATCCGTCATTAGAGCCTTTCCAATGACAAATCATG
>ML179807.1:11245-49871 GCA_004369135.1 Dendrothele bispora CBS 962.96 | reverse complement strand
CATTTCTTTCATGTATTCCTCCATTTTTATCAAAAGGCGAGGGTCCGAAGTGGAAAGGATGCGAACGGCAAGCAGGGCAGCGTTGGTGGAATTGTTGATAGCCACTGTAGCGACAGGAATACCGCGCTGAAGTAAACAAGATTATCAGTAAAGGAAAGAAGAGAACGAAAAAGAGAGACTGACGGGCATCTGCACAATACTATACAAACTATCCACCCCATCCAACGCCGTAGAGCTTCGCACTGGAACACCAACGACTGGCAATCCAGTAATAGCAGCAACCATTCCCGGAAGATGAGCTGCTCCTCCCGCTCCTGCGATTACCACTTTGACACCCCTGGCGGCAGCACTTTGTGCGAAGGAATATAAACGAGCAGGTGTACGGTGTGCAGAGACGATAGTCAGTTCATATGGGATGGAGAAGCGAGAAAGTATTTGGGAAGCGGGGAGCATGGTGGATAAGTCGGAGTCAGAACCCATGATGATGGAGATGAGGGGTTGAGGATGGGAGTGGGTTGGTGAGGGTTTCACAGGAGTGTAGACAGCTACTTCTTTTTCTCTTTCCTTCTCTTGCTCGAGTGATGAGGAAGACGTTGGAAGGGTTTGTAGGAGTGGCCTAAGTCGATCTCGTAGCTCAGCATCGGAGGGAGCGACGAGGGTAATATGCCCCATTTTCCTGCTTTTCCTGCAGTCTTTCTTCCCGTATAGATGAACCGCTGCCCCTGGAATCTCCAAAGCCTTGCTGCAGACGTCTTTGATAGGCTGCATGGAGTCGGACACGCCGATTAGGTTCAGCATGACAGAGGCAGGAACTTTGAGCGAGGTAGAACCGATGGGTAAAGAAAGGATTGAGCGAAGGTGGTTGGAGTATTGGGAAGTTTCGCAGGCCTCAATAGTATAGTGACCAGAGTTATGAGGACGGGGTGCGATTTCGTTTATAGTGATAGTTCCTAGAACAGAAAATTTGTCGGTATCCAACGAGTTCCCAAGAAAGACGAAACATACCATTCTCCAATAAGAACATTTCTACCCCAAAGACACCCGCCCCTTCAAACGTCTTCACAGCACTTCTAGCGATTTCCTCCGCACGCTTGCACAATCCCGCATCAGGAGTCCGTAGAGGTGCGAAGACCAGGTGACAAATGTTGTCTTTGTGCACTGTCTCAACCACTGGGTACGAAGCGACCTCGCCAGATGTAGACCGTACAACCATGACCGCCAACTCTTTCACAAACGGAAGGAACTTCTCAGCGTATAGTGGTCGTGAGCCAGAGCCTAAAGCGTCGATAGCTTTGTCGATATCCGACAAAGTGTGTAAGAGAAAGTTGCCGCGACCGTCGTAGGCTTGAGTCCGGGATTTGAGCATGAGAGGTAGACCGAGCTTTTCCGCCGCAGATTTGATCGAGTCTGATGTAGCATCGACAGACATGAATTCCCCTAGAGGGCAGGAATGTTTGCTCAGATGCTCCTTCTGGCGAAACTTGTCTTGGATGATCCTGATAGTCTCTGGAGCTGGATGTATCTCGACATTTGGATGGCTTTTCTTGACTGCGTCAAGCGCATCGACATCGACATGCTCTATCTCGACAGTTAGGACATCGGCCTTGGACGCGAGTTCGGCGATTTTTTGTTGGTCCTTGAAGGAACCATCGATGTGTTGGGAAGAAGAGAAGACTTGTTTGGCCGGAGCGTCTGCACCGACATCGAGGAAGACGACCTGGATGTTCAAAAGAGAAGCCGCAGAAGCGAGCATACGGCCGAGTTGGCCTCCGCCTATGATGGTTTAGCTGAAGGCATAGTGAAGGATACAGAATAACCTGAACAAATCGTTAGAGTTTCATTGAAGCTGTACAAGAAGGGGACGTACGCTCACCCAAAACTCCAACTACTTTATCGCTCATCGCAAAAGATAGACTGGCCCGTGCGTTTCAAAAAATTTGGATGATCGCTTGTGTATCTCCAAGGGTCTAGCCAAACATCATCTAAAAATCCCAAAAAGGAAACCCAATTCTTTCGTCCAAATGTCTTCCGCCGTTAAACCAGTTGTACAACGAAAACGAACCAGGAAACGCAAGAGAAGAGTAGAGTTCTCCGATTCATCCTCCTCCTCTTCTTCAGAATCTTCAGATGACTCTGCCGACGAGAAAACCACGACTACAGTAACTCTACCAAAGCAGGCGACCAAACCAAAAGCAGACGAACCATCTGATTCCGATTCTTCCTCTTCCTCATCCTCGTCATCTTCATCGTCAGACTCGGATTCAGATGATGAAAGACCCGTCAAAAGTGGACCGTCCATGGCCGTAGATACCGAGACAAGTCAAACGCGTCCTTCACGCGTCCCTGTCGCTCGTGAACCTTCTCCTCCACCACCCTCTGCTGCTATCCCTTCATTTATCCCCGAAAACGGAGCTGGAAGTACGAACGAGCAGGAGATGAAGGACAAGTTTAGGAAGTTTTGGATGAGTGCCGTCGCAGACGGGTTCAAGGACGATTTGGAGGAAATCCGCAAGGTACGTCTTTGTGTTTTTTTGATTTTTCACTTTATATTCATGGCCTTTACATAGGAACCTGATTTGACGACAACGAAATTATCCCTTCTTATCGACTCACTTGCTTCTGGAGCGGAAGTGTTTTCTTCTTCCGGTACCTCTGGTGATAGTAGTGCTCAACGTATAAACGAAATGGAAATGGTTTTGGGATAAAGTGTGCTTTGGTGCCTTTTTTGCTGTAACAGGATGTGCTCTGTCCCAGCCAACCATTTGACCGTCAGCGCGTCAGCCTTGACGTGGATCATTGTCAGGATCCTACCGTGTCAGTCAGGCAGAAAATTATCTCGGCTACAGGTCCAGAGTCCTAGGCTTCTGGGCTAAATGCTCTTTGGAAAGTTACCCTTGTAATGATATGTATGTCCGATGATTGCTAGATTACAACTGTATCCTGTATCTTTAAAAAGTTATGGGGTCTATGACCCACACCGATGCTAAAACTACTGCGAATGTTCTTTCTGAATGAACCTAGCAATTGTCTGTAATTGGATGTTGGAGGTACCCTCGTAGATCGCGCCCTGGGGTGCAAGAAATCATTAGCACGAGAAAGAAATACAGAAACTAAAGCCGACTCACAATCTTGGAATCTCTCCAGAACTTCTCCACTCCAGTCTCCCTCGTAAATCCAAGTCCACCCATCCACTCGATTGCCTTGCCAGTAACGCTCTGAGCAACCTGACTCGAGTACCACTTGGCCATAGCCGCTTCTTTGACAAATGGCAGTCCATTGTCCTTCCGTCTTGCAGCGTTGTATGTCAAAAGCCTCGCAGCCTCAATCTCGGTAGCAGCTTCTGCGAATTGGAAAGCCATTCCTTGGAAGTTACCGATTGGCTGGCCGAATTGAGTACGGGTGTAGGTGTAGGGTACGGAAAGGGAAAAGGCGCCCTGGGCCAAACCTATCATCTGGGCGGCGATACCGATACGACCTAGAAATGTTGGTGAGTATTGAGGATATTTCATTGCTGGAATGCTTACCTTCGTTCAAAATTTCGATAGCGATTTTGTATCCCTTGCCTTCTCCCCCAATGACGTTTTCTTTGGGAATCTTGACGCCGTCAAAGTTGAGTGTACATGTCGATGATGCACGAATACCCAATTTCTGCTCCTTTTTGGCAATCTCGATACCCATGTCTTTGGTCGCGATGAAGCAAGTTATGCCCTTGTAACCTTTTGAGGGGTCAATCTAAGATTGCCGTCAATACGAGGGAATTGAGACATCACGCGAAAACATACGTTGGCGAAGATGAGGAAGACATCTGCTTCGTAAGAGTTGGTGATCCACATTTTCGTTCCGTTCAGGACATAGTCATCCCCGACTTTCTGAGCTTTGGTCTGGAGAGCGAAGGCGTCGGAACCAGAAGCTGGTTCTGAGAGACAGAAAGATCCCAACTGTTGTCTCGAGTTAGAGGTACTGAATAGAATATCTAGAAGCATATCTCACCTTTTCAGAGCTTAGTAGAGGTAACCACTTTGCTTTTTGCTCTTCAGTTCCGTAACTCCTCAACACGGTGTTCACTAGTGTATTGTGCACGTCACACATTACTGACACGGACGGATCTACTTTGGCTAGTTCTTCAATGGCAATGATGGCTGCAGTGAAAGAGGATTCGGATCCACCGAACTCAGAGGGGGTTTCAATACCCATGAGCTACAGAGGGAATGAGTACAAAAAAGAGAAGTAGCGTTTGCACGTACACCTTGCTCAAACAAGCCCTGGATGATTGAAGGGTCCATCTGCTCCTTCTCGTCCATTTCACGGACTTTGGGTTGTACGACTTCAGTCGCGAACCGCCGCACTAAACGAGACGGTTTGAGTGAATGGACGTGTTTCTTCAGCCACGTAGTAGTAACATACCAGTCTCGCGAATCATCTGTTCCTCCTCGGTGTATACATCGAGAGAAGGGGGTTTGGAAAGGTCCTCTGAACGACGATAGCGAGTAGCAGAGAATGCTCTGGCATACGGTATCAGTCACTGGGACAGGGGTAGTGGTACAAAGGACCCACCTCGTTGCATTTACCGACGAACGAGACGCGATATTTCTAGTAGAACGAGACAGAGCGTTTCTGAACATTGTGATAGGAAGAAGAGAAGCGTAGAATGATTAGAATCAGATGCTAACTGTTTGCCCGCATATATACGGATCCCGGAAGGACCTCCAAGCCGGCTCCAGTAATTTTCTCACAGTCACCGCCCTCACTGTTCGTCACTGTCGCCAACGTCCTCAACGCCGACGATGACTCGTCTTCCGCTCATCTTGTCTCTTTCGCCCCTGGCTTTGGCTTTCTCAAATACAGCTCCGTTCATTGCATGGTCTTCTCATAGGTACGGCGTTCTCGTATCTTGCGTGTGCTGTCGCTAACTTGTTCGTTCAGCTCAAGTGTTCTTGACCGTTTACCTTCCACTGTTGATACCCACCACTCTGTCCATCTTTTGGAGACAATTCTACTTGAAGAGGATGTTTGCGAACACGAAGCAATCGTGTTGATTGACCAGCCAGGGGTATGTGTACCCTCCATTTCAACATTCACCATTCTCACTTTTGTTGGTTCCAGCTCCATGCCTCGGACCTTCGCAACCTTCCCTCTAGCTCACACGTAGCCCGCTCCCTCTCCTCTGCACCTTCTTCTCGTCAATTCGCTTATGTGCCTCTCCCTCTTCCCGCCACGCCAGTTGACGCTTCTTCCATCTCTGCCGTTGCAGAAGCCGTCTCTGAGAAATGTGGATCCAGACTTGTCAACATGATGCTCGGACAAGGAGGAGTCGAATTCTCCAAAGAAGAAAAGTCCATCATCATGCTCAGTATGCCAGAATTGGAATTGGATGGTGACAGGAAGGGTAGAGTTATGGAACATGGTTGGTTTGCTACGAGCTTTGAAACAATTTTTTTTTCTAACGACGTTGTCCGTAGACGCCCTTTTATCCACCACCCTCTCCTCTCTACCTTTCACCAACCACCTCACCATTTTCACGGGTTCTTCTGGTAGGCTGAGCCTATCCAAGCGTCAAGACGCTTTCGGCTCCGCTCTGACCAACTCTACCGCTGCTCCTGCGAAGAAGAAGAGTGGGATCCTTCACAACTATCAGCTATTGACGCCAGCTTTGATCACTTCTTTCCTCGTCGTGCTGTTCCTTCTTTTACCAGTCATGTACTTTGGGATTTCTGCCCTCGCCAGCATTCAAAACCCTATTAGGCTGGAGGTGACCCCCAAGGGTTTCAATGCTGCGGAGAGGAAGAACCAGTAAAGGGCGTGTTTGCTTTTACTGTCATTTGATTGTGGATTCTGGCACTTGTTGGAGATTTTTATAAGCGCGCATGGACGCTAATGTCAGTGATAGTACAGATTCTCAATAATATCTTTCCATGCACGTTCGTTGTGAATATCATGCTAGGTTTATTGGACGTGAAGATTATGTTACAAGTAATTATACAGAGTTGACTAAATCGCAGAGTCGCCTGCTTCATCCAAGCATCTCAGTTTGAGAAAGACGTCGCTACCTGTTGCAATTCGTCAATAAGCTGGAAATCCTTAGGAGACCTTTGACTCACCCCATCCTTCCAAGGAAAACTAGGTCTAGTGATCCCCCAAAATACCTTGGATGCGTCGTCAGCAGATGTGACTATAGACAATAGAGTAAAACTCACTTTGCATAAAGTCTACTCATAGGCAAACCATACCCCAAGCCAGCTATCGTTCCCAATCCAGTTTGCAATCCCTTCCCCGTAATCTCTCCGAAAAGGTTTCCTTCACCAGGTCGGCTACCTCCACTTCCAATAGCAGCACTACCTCCGATATGTTGAGCGGCATAAGGACCACCACCGTCACCCGAATCATCATCATAATCAGATGAAGACTCGTTGTCTGCATTACGCCCGGCAGTGGTAAACGCGTAAGAAAAGATTTTGGGGATATGGGATGGTGGGACTCCACCGCCTTGATCGCGGATACGGATGGAGTAAAAATTGGAGAGGGTAGAAGAAGAGTTTGGGATGGTGGGTGGAGGGGAGAGTGTGATTCTGATAGAAGGTAATGCCGCGTTGGAACGAGCGGATTGAGGATGGAAGCGGTGATAGTTTTCGACCGTGGCGCGGAAGGAGTTTTTGAGGATTTCGGTGAGGATGTATTCGAGGTGGACTGGGACGTATCTGGATAAGTTAAAGATGAGGGATGAAGAAATTTTGGGAATGGTGGTAATGAACGTACGCAAATGTGGAATTCGGTTGACCGTCCACGATTATTGAAGGACTAGCACCGAGAGTTGCTTCACAGAGTTCTGTCACGAAAGAAGAACACATCCGGACCATTTCCGCAGGAGAACAAGACATGTCGACGACGCCTACACCACTGGCATTTTCCTTCTTGTTCTTGAAAGGGCAACGTGTTGTTCGGCAATTAGACGAACAGAAATACGGCTGCGAATGGCGCCGTCGAGGAATTCGTTGATTTGTTCTGAGGATAGATATCGAGAGGATTCTTGGAATCTGGAGGAAAGTAATTGGTGAGGATGAAGATAGTAGGGCATGAAATACATACCCTTTGGCCATGGTAGGAATGTCATTTGCGTGGATCTCCACCAGCTCTTCGAGCATCTCTGCAAACCTTGCATTCTCTTCGATTGTCTTTGGAGTTGGATAAGTAGCGAACCAGAGGAAGCTTTGTTTGTATGATGCTAGAATGTTAGACACATATCTGGAAAACTTCTTAGAGAGTTGGTGTTCAGAAGGACAGCGACATACGGATTCGTTCCAACGATAAAAGGCAGAGCTTCTATTGATCTGACTCGGGTTGCGAGAC
The DNA here is from genome assembly GCA_004369135.1 of Dendrothele bispora CBS 962.96. Taxonomy (NCBI): domain Eukaryota; kingdom Fungi; phylum Basidiomycota; class Agaricomycetes; order Agaricales; genus Dendrothele; species Dendrothele bispora. The sequence continues at coordinate 42,527 of ML179807.1, read as the reverse complement.
GTTTGGGGATTTCTTCGAGAGCATATGAGACAGAGGCAAGGAGAGACTCTGGTGTCAGGGGTCGGCCGAAAGAGAGTAAAGCAGAGAGATTGAGAGGACGAGGTGGTGAAGAAGCGTGCTTATCGAGAAGTTCAGTGACTTGACGGGGGTTTCCAGCAGGAGCTCTGCGAGGTGCTATGTATCCACGGTGGAAGGTGGTGACTGGACGATAGTATGCCGCGGTCCGGGCCAGGACCCCATTGGCCCCTGACCCGACCTGAACCGACCCTGAGGTCCGGGTCCAGTGGCTGTGCTATGCCCGACCTGAACCTCGAGGTCCGGGTCAAAGGTCAGGCTCTGAGCAGATGTCCAGACCTGGGCCGACCCCGGACCAGTTGGCAGCCATGTATGTAGGTATTGGGACTTTTTCCTGAGCATTTTAGACCTCATTTGTGGCTCAATACCTACTATACATAGCATACACAGGTAATAAATTCACTTTTGCCTGGTTTTACAAGTTTCCTACTACTGACAACAGGACCCCTGCCTATCCTCCAAAGGGTCTGGTCAAAAGTCCGGACAAAACTTTCGAAAATTTGGACCCACCTTTGGTCAAAGTCCGGACAAAAACGGGATTCTGGTCTTGAATGTCTATGTTACAGTCCGGACAAGGTTTTGTGTCCGCAGAAAGGCCTGGGAAAAGTCCGGACAATGGGCTGATTTCCTTTTTTGTGCCGATATTCACATCTCAGATCCCATTTTCTTTTTGTGCCGATATTCAACAAGCCACCAACGAACAATGGTTGAGTACTGTACAAATTCATGTATCGATAGTTTGAAAATTGTTCTACTTCTCGCATCAGGTTTAATGAAAACTTCAATTAGAAATGACTGTATATAAATTACTGTATCGGTACATGTTAGGTCTTGGTTAGGTCAAGAATCCGGACAAAATTTTCCAAAATTTAAGGTCTGGTCGTCTATCCGGATAGTGTTGCACATGACTCGACTCGACTCCGGCTAGTCGACAAGTCGAGTCAATTTTTAGTCGAGCCGAGCCGGACTAATGACTCGTGACTTTGGCAACTTTAAGTCACTTGAGTGAAATTGAGTCATCAGCTGAATAAATCACCCTTTTTTGGTAATTGAGATGTAGTACACATCTGAACTACCTGTTTTGGTAATAGTTACTCATTTTGGAAGTATTAAATTCTATTCAATAATATATTCACATATTAATAAATCAACTACATAGGCGACACGGCTGACTCAACTGACTCGAGTCAACTCCGGAGTGGAGTCACCAGATTTGGAGCCGGAGTCGACTGGAGTCGAGCCAAAGTGAGTCATAGCCGAGTCTCGGCAACACTATATCCGGACACAGTTGGCACGAGGTCATTGAAAAAAAATCTGGACAAATTTTGTCAAAATGGTTAAATTTCGTACCAAACATTTGTAGGGGTTGGCAGGGGTCCTCTGACAACCATATGTGGACAAGGTCAGGTGACTTGATCAGGACATAAAACAATGCAGAAAAAGTTTGAACACTGTTTTTTGGATTATCATTTTTAAATGCCCGGGTCTATGTGTAAAAAAGAAATAACAGTCACTCAGGATTTTTTACAGGGCCAAAAAATGTATTTGGAGAAAGTGTGGCTGAGAACAGGTCCAGACCAGGTCGACCCAGGTCGGACCTGGTCCTAGTGGTCCAGGGCCAAGGGTCGGGCAGAGGGTGGACCGACCCTCGAGGTCCGGGTCAGGGGCCAGAAAATTTTGGTCGGACCTGGCCCGGACCGGACCACGGCAACACTGGGTCACTGTCACGATACAGACGTGAATTCATGTCATTTGTTTGGACTCTTACTTTCATAAAAGTTTATGCGCGACTCATGGACGATATTTTGTACAGAATATGGGGTATATGCACATGGCCTTTTCGATAGTGAGTACTGTAGTACTCTTTATGTGGATTATTTGATGCAATGACTGCATGCACAGAACACTTGCGGCCATTGGACGGAAGTGACAAATGAACAGTTGACATTCAGACTCGGTTGCCACATCCACATCATTGCCACTGCTGGCAGCGACACAGCTTGAGACATCTGGCTTCTCTTCAAGTTGCAAGTCGGTCATTGAGCGGAGAGCAGAGAACGGGCAAACACGTAACTCCGGACCGGCTCACTCTCATCCGAAGCGCATTTTCACGTTGCTCGTTGCTTTCATACCCCATCTTTATGTCCAGTCAATAGAGGTCAGTAAACGTCTTTTTCTCTGAGATTTGACTCTCAAGACCCTCTAGAATTGTAAACAATGCCGATGTCTTCATCAAGTTCATCATCTTCCTCTTCTACAGTTCTTTCAACTATCACTTCTACCGCTTCCAAGGCCACTCTATACGCAGCTGGGCTGTACCTTGTTCGTGGTTACATCACGGAACGTTTGGACGACGTGAAGGAGAAGCTAGAGTCAGAACGAATCGCCAGGGACATATTGAAGAGAAGGTTTGAGCAAATGCAGGAAGATGTGGGGTACACCGTCATGGCTATGTTGCCCAGCTTGGCTGAGGGCATGATAGAAGAGATGGATGTTGAAGGGGTACCCAAGGAATTGAAGGGACTGGGAAAGGAAAAAGCAAGAGAGAAGGAGAGAGAGAAACAAAGCGTCGCATCCAGCCTCACAGATGATTCCTCTTAACTCAACACATCTGGTTTGCGTGGCTGGGTGAATACTTCGAGGGATCATACTCATTCCCAATCTCAGTCTTCAAACGAGACGTCCAACGAAGACTCCGAGCTGAGCTCCAGCTTTGCCAGTGCAGGATCAGCCTACAGTTACACCACGTCTTCCATTGCCGCTTCAGCTTCAGCTTCAAATCTCTCCGTTGTATTGTCTTCTGCATTATCTGTCAGATCTGGCGGTGACGAGTCGGATGCTGGTAGCGTGAGTGGAACTTCTGATGCTGCAGGTCGAAATCTACTAGGTCCGTATGGTTGCAGTAATGCAGACCTTCTCAACGCGTCAGTTTCTTCCCTTGCTTCTCTTGGCTCATCCCTCGACTCTACCGCTTTCCTCCAAAACCTTCCACGCACGCATCCTCTCAATCTTTCTTCCAGCAAGATTCTTCCAAGTCTAAATCTGCATTATGGCTTCATCTCCTTCAATTGACGTTGACTCGCACCCTTCTTACTTCATACACCATCTCTCTTCTATCACTATTCACTACCCTTCAACTTACCCTACTCGCCCGTGCTAAATATGTGTGTGGAATAATGCAAAAAGCAAAAGAAGAAGAGGTTCGCGAACGGATCGAAGAAAACGTGAGGAACGAGTTTAGTTTTGGTGGTATTTTGATGAAGATGATCAAAGGGAGGCTGGGACTGGGAAGTGGGAGTGTTGATTGGGGGAGACCAGAGGAACTGTATTCAGATGGTTTCGGAGAGGTGGATGATGCAGAACACTCGTATTTCCATGCAAACGTGCTATGCTTGCCTGTGCCTACAGCACGGGGAGGGCATATTATCTCCATACAACTTTCTTTGAAAGTTTGAATTTTTTTCAATAATCTACATCCAAAATATGATAAAAGTGAAGAGACCACATCTGCAATGGAAAAATGGCCATGTTTAAGCTTTAATAAATGGATCTTATTGTTGGAGGCTTGGAACAGGCTCTAATTTTTCCATTGCAGATGTGGTCTAATGAAATGACAATGACAACATCTCAATAGACCACATCTGCAACAGGAAAAGTTCCAACATAAAATATATTCAGTAAAGCTTAAAAAGTGGTCATTTTTCCTGTTGTAGGTGCGGTCTGATAACCTCTGGAAATACTATATTGATAGTTTTACAATCTTTATTTTCTGGAAGTAGATCTAAATCATGCATTGCTTTATAACATATTGTCACTTACCTTCAGAAAATAAAACCTCTATTCTTTGAGCAAATGTACGCTGTGGGAGTACAACATAAAGCTGCTCATGGGGGAACACCACTGTAGCTTATAAGTCCAAATCACTGACCCACCAGCATGATGGACAGATTGTCCCTGTAACTTGTCAACTTGAGTCTGTAGTATATGACCATTCCCATTATTATTGTGAGTTGGTTCATCTTCCTCACTGCTACTACTACTTCCACTGCTCTCATGTTCAGGTTGTAGTCACAACCTCCTCTGTCTCTCATAATATGAACCTGTGCTGGGTACTGAATCACAGCTTCTGCCACTACCCTTACTTCTACTTCTACTTGGGATTGCAGGAATTGCAGTTAAATGATCTTGAAACCCTGCAGGTACTATAAATGTCAGTGTCTGTTTAAAAAAATGACATGAGTGTCAAACTTAAACTGTGCATGACAATAAGTAGTTATAGAGGACCAAAAGAATATTGAAATAACATTATATGAGTCCTTGTTCCTCCCCTTCAAGATAATAAAACAGGGTGTTGTAACATATGAGCCAATTGACCTGCAAATTGCAATCTCTTGTATCAATCTAAGTATACTGCTTATCATTGTAATTTGTGCTCATATATGTGCTCAAAAAGGATCATCATTTGATTCTGGCATCCAATATGTTTTCAATCACTTCATGGCAAAATTCAAATCAAGTGGAGTTGTGATTGTACTAAAGGTTGAGGAATGCAGGACTGTTTATGATCTGAACTTTCTTTCCTTTTCTCATTCAAATTTTCTTCTCTGCAGTGTACTTGGAAGTGTTTCCCTAATATATACTTTGATGTGACACAAAAGAAAATTGAGATCTTCTTTTTGAACTCACATCTTGTGATGAGATCAAATTGAACTTGTGTAAGTACTTGATGTTGATAAATTCTTATATACTTAACTACAAAAACTTACATTATTTATGAGAGTAGAAAGAAACACAAATAGTAAACCTATTCAGAATCATGCTCACACTTGTACATGCTAAATGGTGCAGTTCTACACTGAACTGACTGATTAGCAGTGTATTATACAGGCAGACGGCGGGTGTTTAGGCAGAATCAGCACTTTGCGGCGATTCCCGTTGAGCATGGGAACTTTGTTGCTGACATAAATTATGACTAATAATAGCGTGAGAGAGTCCGATGTGTTTTCATTTATAGGATTAGTGTGCATGGCAGGTCAGGTTTTTGGCTTGGCAGGTCAGCAGCCGGCAGATCCGGCAGCTGGCAGGTCAGTGGCAGCTATGGCAGCAGCCCCTATTGATGTTGGAAAAATTTAGCTTTCTTGAAAAATTCTCTGACTTTCTCTAATCTCTTTTTATCAGAGCACATCTGCAACAAGATTATGGCCGTTTTCAAGCTTAAATATATTGAAATCTACCTTGTATAAAAGGTGGGGGCTCTCCATTGCAGATGTGTTCTATCATTCCATGAATGTATTGAGAATAAATAAGTACTTTACAGCTCTACAAAGTATTCTAATAACCTCTGCTGCTCACATTATATCTTTTGCACTCTATTTGCTCCTTCCAGCTACCTGATCTAGAATTAGCTGCCACCACCTGCTAGCTTCCCTTCAGTGGCAGCTTGGCAGCAAACGTCTGGCAGCTGCCGTTTGGCAAAATTTGCTGCCGCTGCCACACACATTAAATGCAAATGGAAACAAATCTGGAGCTGGAGGTCTTATACACGCGGCACCCGATCCAGCGTTTGAAGCACTCTCCACGAGATATCTCACTCTCTCCTATCACTTCCTTCACGTTGGTTGGCGCGACCTCGCTGAAACTGTCCGGGAAGCCGTGATCGCTACTTTGGCAGACTTTTATGTGCATGATGACGAGAAGGACAGAGAAGAAAAGGTCACGCTCAAAACATCAGTTCCCGTCCTTCCGAAGGTTTGTCAGGCACAAAAATGAGGAACCAACACTATAGGTAAATTCTATGCGAACCTAGTTCTGAAGAGCAGCATGAGAACGTCTGGTTTGAAAGAAGTCGCAAGAAACGAATACCACATCGGTTTTCGGTCCATAGGTCAGCGGTTTGTCGATATGTATGTAAGAGTACTTGAGAATTCAAATATTCAATATTCAGGTTCTTGTCGAGGGCGCATCCTGCTACACTAAGTAGAAGATGGTAAGATCTGAGACATACCTGGGGACAAGAAGTTAAGACTGTTAGTAAAAGCTTAGAGGGCTTAGGCGACTATTTCTGTTAAGAAATGAACTGAGTATTGAGGCAGTAACTACTGTCCTTATATACTATAAAAGAGTGTGCACAGACCATTTGTGTCATGTGCTCATAGCCATAGATCATATACTACATATATGGTAAAAGGCTGTGCATAATGTAAAGTAAGTAAAAGAAAGGAATAGAACAAAGTTCAACACTCCCCCTCGCTAAATACTACCTAAGGTGTATGTAAGCGTACCTACTTTGTGTCATAAAAGTAAAGTAAATTTATTTAAAAATGGCGCTATCAGCAGCCAAAGTGTAAAATTCGAGGCCAAGGCAAGCCCAGAACTTCTCGAATTTGACCCATCCCAGGTTTTTAGTGAATAGGTCGGCGGGGTTGTCATTTCCGTCGATAAAACGTACTTTAACTAGGCCGTTCTCAATAACTTCGCGAATATAGTGATAACAAATATCAATATGCTTAGAGCGGCGTTCGGTTATCGGATTAGAGGCCATAAAGATTGAACCTTGGTTATCCCCATAAATAGGTATAGGTTCTAGATCGTAACCAATCTCCTTGAGTAAGGTAATGATCCAGACAACCTGGCGGCTACAGTCTGAGAGCGCCATATACTCGGCCTCAGTAGAAGAGAGTGCTATCGTCTTCTGAGCATGAGAAGTCCAAGTAAATATACCTTTGGCCATCTGTAAAAAGAAGCCAGTCTGGGAACGACGTGAGTTTGGGTCAGATGCCCAATCTGAATCGGTACAGGCTGACAAGCCTTGGGCGGAAGCACCATCATAAACAAGAGCATAGGAACGAGTTCCCAGGAGGTAGCGGCAGATATACAGTGCTTTATCCAAGTGCTCCTTAGATGGGTTGGCAGCAAATTGTGCCAGCTTAGTCACAGTGAATGAGATGTCGGGTCGTGTGCCCAACATTATATAAAGTAGAGATCCGATGACCATCTGGAATCTCTGCCGAAGAACGGGATCAACCGGAGAGTCGTTAGGAGTTGGCTGAAAGCCGGCAGGAAGTGGAGTTCGTGCAGGCGTAGCGTTTTGCATGCCGCAGCGTTCTATCACTTTATTGAGGTAGGCGCACTGATTTATTTTAATCTGGCTGCCTTTCCTGACGATCTGCATTCGGAGAAACTCCTTAGCGTCGCCAAGATCCCTGCATTCCCATTTCTTCATAAACATCTCCTTCAGCTTATGAACTAGTGCTTTGTCCTTGCCACAAAATATGGCGTCATCCACATAGACAACGGCGATGACTTTCTCGCCAGTCTTGGATGTGAAGACGAATATGCCCGCATTGGAACTGAGTCGGACAAACCCAAGTTCCTTCATGGATCCATCAAGGGAGTGCCACCACGAGAGGCCTGCCTGCTTGAGTCCATAGAGGGCACGTTTAAGTTGAATGACTTTATGCTCCTGTCCAGAAGTTTTAAACCCTTCTGGTTGTTCCATGTAGATTTTTTCATCGAGTTTGCCGTATAAATAGGCGCTGCTAACATCGACACCGGACAAATGCCAGTTCTCGAGTGCTGCCAATGCAAGGACGAGTCGCACTGTCTCAAATCGGACTACTGGAGAGAAGACTTGGTCGAAGTCTAAACCTTCAACCTGGGAAAAACCTTTAGCGACGAGCCTCGCCTTCTTACGACCGTCGCTCTTGACATCGAAGACCCATCGGTTTTTAATGACCTTTCTATTGGAAGGTCGATCCACGAGTTCAAAAACGTTGCACTTGCGAAGTGCCTCTAATTCTTCGCGGCAAGCTGTCTTCCACTCCTCCTGCTCAGCCTTTGGCAGGCGAGCAATATCTCGGTAATGCCATTCACAGATATTTTTGTAGGCATTGTTGACTGATTCCTCATTTACTGCTTGAGAAAGCAGGTAATTAATAAATTTTACTCCCCCTTCCCTGCATAATTGCGTTATTTCTTCCTCACGTTCTGGTACAGGTTGAGTGTCGCCGGTGGTGGATGAACCTGGATTTCCAGGCACAGTACTAGGTCCGGGAACCTGTTTTGGTACTGTAGGTCGAGAGGGTCTGCCCTGTGGTTTTTTACCGGGGTCTCGCCATGTCTCGGTGTCTCCTACAGTTTTCTTCCACTCATTTGGTTTGTCTGCTTGAACCTCTGCCGGGGGCCGATCCCCATAAAGGTTACCAGGTCGTGAAGGCATTTTCCGCTGACACCCTGAGGTCCGAGGTGCCAGAGGTTGTTCCGGTTCGGGTTCCTCTGCCAGAGGCGAAGGCGGGGGACTAGGAGCCGCTGGACCGTCGTCCTGCATATCTTCCTGTCCATCTTGGTGGGAAGGACTGCGAGGAGGATGAGAGGTAAAACCATCATCATCGTCGTCGTCAGGAATCGAGTCTGGAGGATTGTATTCGGGATCCTCATCATCGGGTGCCGATAAAGGCAGTTTACGGGACGTTCGGGGATGCTTCTCGCATTTGGGGAAGACTGTCTCCTTGAGGATAGCATGTGCCGATGTAAATACTACATTGTTTGGTAGATGCATAAAGCGATTGCCGTGTCCACCAGGAGCTACGCCCAGATACACCATGTATTCTGATTTAGGAGCGAGTTTGTTCTTTCGTATATTGGCGGGGATATGTACATATGCACCACAGCCAAAAACACGTAAATGGTCAATACGAGGAACCTCCCCCTTAATTCCCTCATGGGGAGTCTGCCATTTAAGGCGACGCAGAGGTGTCCGGTTGTAAATGTGGACAGCATGTTCTACCGAGAATTCAAACCACGAGTCTGGTATGCAAGCAAATAGCCGCATAGCTTCGGCTTTATCCATCATAGTGCGCATGAATCGTTCCGCTCTCCCATTTTGCTGGGGCGTGTACGGCGCACTTTTAAGGATATCAATACCCTTTTCCTTCATCAAATTGACAAAGGCATCGGACATATATTCACCGCCGACATCAGACATCCATCTTTCGATTTTAGTTTTAAACTGAGTCTCGACCATAGCAATGAAGTGCTTAGTCGCGGTGAGTGCAGCAGCTTTAGTGCGCAGGAAGGTTATCCACGCGTGCGATTTGCAGTCATCTAAAAAGACAATAGCGTACTTATATTTGTGATAAGATAGCACAGGAAATTCCTTCAAGTCCGAATGGATAAGCTCGAAGGGACGTGTAGCACGTCTCAGGCTCGGTGGGAATGCTTGTTGTGGCAACTTCCCTTCGGCACAACCACGGCAAAGAGGAGTTTCACGAGGAATCTCAATCTTCGGGAAGCCGTTGGTATGCTTAGGCGCGTTAAGAAGAACGTCGCGCGAAGGGTGGCCTAATCGGCGATGCATAGTCTTGTAATCGAGATGGTAAATGCAAGTGTCAGCTATTTCAGCGACATCATGCTGTGTGTGTGGCAAGAAATATAAAGTTTCCGCCAGATGACGTTTGGTGAAAGATAAAAATCTTTGACCAGTTTTGCTCGTCAACTGAATATGCTGCGAATTACCACGCACATTTAAGTTGTCACGTAAAAAGGTACCAAGCGACAAAAGTCGCTGATTAAGGTTGGGAACATAGAAGACCGGTTCGATCGTATAAATATTTGATCCTTGACTAAGACGGACAGATCCTCGGGCCGTGATATGAGTCAGGCCGTTAGCGATTTTCACCGGTATAGGATCAATGTCTTGGAGCTCGGTAAAATCGGCTTTATCGTTACTAAAATGTGCAGAAGCACCAGAGTCGAGTAGCCAATTAGACTTAAAGAAATCTTCTAACATTTTCTCAAAACCTTTACACTTATCACACTTGGCAGCGGAACAATGATGCGCACATAGATTGGATGAAGTATTTAAATGTACAGTGGGGGCAGCATGTAAGATACAAGTACTACACATATCACCTGCAGCAGAAGAACGCGCATTAGTGCCACTGTTACAAGGTAGAGAAAGTGAAGAAACAAACTCATTGTCTTCATCATCGGAGCCCATGGAGACCTCGTCGTAGTCGACACCTTTGGTCAATCGATCCAAGAGGGATCGAGACAGTCCAGCACCTTCCGGCACGGCATCTCCCAAAGAGTCAGACATAACAACGTCCTCGAGGGTACAAACTTGCTCACAGGTCGGCTCGAGGCCGATGTCCCGAACTAGATCGATAGACCTCTTGGTAGAGGTGAAGAAGGCGTCAAAGGGTTTTGGAGCCGGAGAGAAGAAAGGACGGCGCACATCAAGTGCAGCCGGGTCCATAACGATGGTGGGGGACATGGTGTGAGAACACTCACCCCCATCGTCGGCCGAGTTGGCCTTCTCCTTACCCTTGCCAGAGCGCTTGCCGCGCTGACGCTTCTTCTTCCCATCTCCATCCTGCTTCGTCTGCTGCTCAGCGCCGGTGTTTTGGCGCTTCTGCTGCGACTTGAAGTCAGGATCACCATCCTTTCGCTTCACAGCCGAGAGTTTGTTGGCACTCTTGCCAGTGTTACCGTCGTTGCGCTTGCTAGAGTGGTCCACGAGTTAACTTGCGAGTTACTTGCGCAAGTATTCTGCAAGTATTGGCTTTCTGAAGTTTATACTCTCACTCTTCAAATACTTGCAAGTGGTGAAAAACTTGCGAGTTTTTGTTAGTTTTTGCAAGTACTTGCAAGTTTTTGATTCCAAATTTAATACTCTCACTTGCAAGTGCAAGTTTCCCACGAGTTTTCCACGGGTACACTTGCGGGCACCCGCAAGTATTTCAAACTCGTGGACCACTCTAGCGCTTGCTCTGGCCTTCCCAGGCATGGACAGCGGCTTCACGGATATGCTCCGGCATCAGTTTGGTGATGATTTCGTCCATCGGTGTCTGAGTGACAGTCTGGACAACATAGGAGTACCAATCAGGGAGCTTACTGACGATCAGCATCGCCTGAATAAACTTGGGGATTGCCATACTAGTAGTAGTGGTACCAGTAGACGGACTGTTAGCGGCGATTCGAGTGAAAAACATAATGATGTTATCGATGGCAGGAGCGGGGTGCTTGTCGTTAGGAATGTGATAATCGATGGCACGTTTAAAGTCGGTGAAGACTGCAGCGATTCCCGGCTTACCGTACTGTCCCTTGAGGACGTCGTACATCTCCTTGGCTCCAGTCGCGTCCTGAATAGTGGAGCGAATCTGGGGAGAGACGCACAGCAAAATGTTACCCATGGCTTTGTTTTTGTCGTCACACCAGGTTTTCGTGGCTGCAGCATCAGTAGCGGCGGGAGGCGAGTCTTCCATAACGTACCAGACTCCAACAGACATAAGGAAAGCCTTGATGGCTTCAGACCATTTGATCCAGTTAGCACCAGTAAGAACAGGGACACAGTTGAGCAGAGCAGAGGACATTTTTAATCGTAAAATGTTAAAAGATCTGGGGAGTCAAACCGTCAGCGTTAGTCCTACACTGTAAAGAGAATAATAAAAGGCAGCCGCAAGGGCGCCACTCAACGGTGACATCGACCCAATATCAATGTTCACCACAGTACACAAAGTGTAGTAAAATGGATAGCGTTCGCGCAGTACTCGAAGTAGTGCAGCAAACGATAGAGTCAAAACTAGGTATGTGATCCAATATGCAGCGGATAAGACGTGCAACATGGATCAAGCATCCAGGTAATCAAAGATCAAGGGCTCGGGGCCCATAACCTGTCAAGGGTGCATCCTGCTACACTAAGTACTTAGAAGATGGTAAGATCTGAGACATACCTGGGGACAAGAAGTTAAGACTGTTAGTAAAAGCTTAGAGGGCTTAGGCGACTATTTCTGTTAAGAAATGAACTGAGTATTGAGGCAGTAACTACTGTCCTTATATACTACAAAAGAGTGTGCACAGACCATTTAAGTCATGTGCTCATAGCCATAGATCATATACTACATATATAGTAAAAGGCTGTGCATAATGTAAAGTAAGTAAAAGAAAGGAATAGAACAAAGTTCAACAGTTCTATGTCCTTTGAGCCGAATGAAGATATAACTGGGAAGTTTTTGTGCGTTGTTCCCATGCTTTCGTTGTTCTTCGGGTTGCTTTGGATGTGTTTTGACGGATTCTGTGGGAATAGAGTGGTTAGCGGCCTTCGGATGAATTTTCTACGTCTTAGTGAGAGAAAACGTGTCCAAACCAAGAGTTTTTATCGTCATAGCTCGGGTCGATGCAGATACAGGCTTGCTGGAGGGACTGGGAGTGAATGATGATAACTAGTAGTGGAAAGATCTATACTACATTTCATATCTGCCTGTATCTCTTAATGTGTACTTACTGTGCCGGTAGAGCGGGCCTTCTCTGGTATGGGGTCGTGTCTTGTCCCTACTGGTTGTCCGGCTGTGACCCTGCCTTGTAATAACTAACTAACTAACATAGTTAATCACAAGTAAGGCCGAAAGGTCTGACCTTGACATCCCGCTCCTTCTCATCAATAAGGGGACTAAACCTGAGTTGGTTATGGAATTACATAATATATGCACAAGAAGAGTGTCATGTCATCAAGTTGAAGTATATCGTAGTCTGGTTACACGAGACCACTAGGAATGCGAAAATGGTGACCGCGTGACCACTCATCTGTGTACCAACAGTCGAGTGTACAGTAACATTTTCTCAGCGCGAGGATATACTTGCTCAACAGTAATTTCGACTGGTAGCTACAAATCTCTTGTATTGAGAAATTTTATCCCTACCAGCGCCGTGTCGAGCTGAAAACACACTGTAATGTCTATCCTTGTCATTTTGAACTAATTCGACATATGCTTGACGATTCTTGAAGTCTAACTTGCACTGAGATCACTGTGTATTTCATACTAGAATTGTGTTATCACTTAATGATACAAATGACGTATGAGAATCGAAAAGACACAGTCAGATTCTACTGCTCGACCACGAGCAATGAGACGGCGTGAATAGGTAGATCGAATTGGATAACTGCCATCCCATCCTCTAATTTCATCTGTGTAGGGGAATGCAGCATTTGTAGCATACCTGCCGCTTTCAAATCCGCAAGCTGCTTTGGCGTTGGGTCCTGAGGCAAACCCAATGCTAACCATGTCGAATACGCATTGCTATGACTTTGATCAATGCGGTAATGCGTCAAGTTGACGACCTGATGGCCCATAAATCCATTTGAGATGGTGAAGAAGATCTGAGCATCTGGTTTTGGCAGCGCGTCATCATGATAGTTCCATACTAACATTGCCATTTTGTTGCCTTCGTCGGATATAGAAGCTAAGATACCAACATCAGAGTCACCTCTCACACTGCTTGATACTACAGAGTCAAGATCATATTGCCCTGTGCTCTGGGCTTCAAGTCGTTTTGTCTGCATCTTCCCAAACATTCTGAAAATATTCAGGATCGGCTTGTCGATTTGGTTTGTCGCCAGCACTCTGAAGCCGTCAAAATAAGGATGATCATCGAATTCGAAAGCCCAAGTCAATGCTCCAGTCAAGTTTATGCTGTAATTCCCCGCCAAGTCAAGCTCGCGAGTGAATGCAGCCGCTGTGTACGAGGGGTATATCAACCCGTTACGGTAGTCGACATTGGCTGAGAGACAAGCAGCGCAAGAATCGGGATCGTCTTCACCAATAAAGACAGGTAGATGATTGAGCGTTTTGAAGGATTGAATGACAAAGAACACGTCATTGACGTTCTGTAGAGCAGAAGCCATGTTCATTTGCAAGTGCCCAGGGACAGAATCAGTGGCATTGATGAATGTCGGAGAGCCTTTGGCATGGAATGAGATGAAATCAAGCGGTGCTCCTTTATCACCGGTGGCATCGTTCTGTCCGTTCAGCGTATGGTCGAGGAAGAGACTGAGCCAGTCTCTGGATGCTCCGCCGGCTACTTCTGGACCACCTACTGTCACACTGGGCAGAGCTCGAAGAACACCGTTGACGGCATGGTCATAGAGTGTAAAATACTGCTCTTGTGTTCCATTCCAATACGCAATATTAGGCTCGTTCCATACCTTGAGTGTCCAATGTCAGTGAAAAACACTCAAAGAAACATCGTGGTCTACAAAATATCCTTACTTCCCAATACCAGCTCTCGACCTCCGCCTCCCTGTATCTCTCCAAACAATGCTTGGCCCATTGATAGATGAGTTCGCCCCGTTTCTGGAAAGAGGTTGGAGGATTGGACCATCCTGTGAAAATGTTATTGACGTCAGACGTCCCATTGAAGTCAAAAGAATAAGGATCTGGATGGGAGCTCAGAGCCTTGGGCATAAACCCTGTTTGAACATACGGCTTCACGCCGTTTTCCAGATAAGCATCGAATATCGTGTCGATGATAGTAAAGTTGTAAATTGGTTGACCGTTCACGTCTTCAGTGTAAGCGTTTGTGCAACCCCATTTGAGTCGATGCGGACTTGTGTCGTTTAGTGGGTCGCAGGTTGTGAGGAGATTGTGCATTCGGAAATATGTTTGGTGGGGTCCTTGGTCTCCGAGTTAGCCTAGAAGCACCCTACCATCTGGGTAAGTCGCGTAGTTTGGCTCGTCGGTACCGAAGAAGCGGGCGACAGGTGGAAGATCGCCTAGGATTTTGGATGCATCAACAGTGATGTTGACTTGTCTGGCAAGAGTGTAAGAGACTAGGACAGGAACTAGGAAGAGAGTTGTTGAATACATGACGAGAAGAGAAAGAAGGCTTCAAAGTGGTGCCTTTATACAGCGAAGTGGAATGCGACACGGCAACAACGGACCACTGTTTGATGACCTTTATATTGGTCACGGTACTTGAGGGATCCCATGATATCGAGCCACAGGGTTAGGAGAAGGATAAAAAAAGTAGCAAACGTCATTCCTCGTCGGTTTACGAAGTCGAAGGGAAGATTCAAGATGGAGCAGCGCAACAGTAGCATTATGGGTGGGCGACGAGTCTGTTTCTCCTCTGATGACTTCGGCGTTACCTAATCATCGCCCTTTACCGGCGCTGGAAGATTTCGGAACCGCATTGTAGCTAAAAAGATTAGTTTAAGACCAGGTTGGAGGAGAAGAGCAGTGGAGTCAATAGCGGGGACAGCCTGTTAACGTTAACCTTTGTCGGGATCTCAATACGACTAAAACTCCGACCAATGCAGGTAAGCCGATATGTAATCTAATGACATCAGCGGTATAGAGCGAAAATATACTAACGTGCCCGCAGATAATTGATAATGTTTGACACTCTCCCCGCACCGACACTTACTAGATTCCCAAACTTCTTGATTTGAGATAAGTACTTAAAATGCTTGGATGGGTTTCAACCCTGGCAGATACATAAGAAGTCTGGATTTACTTAAGGAAGGTAATGGTTTACATGTTCAAATCATACATGAAGACTTTGCTCAAAGAACATCCAAATATTGTTGCGCTGTTATCATCAAGAATTCCTAATCTTCACCTTCAACGGGGCTGCAGGTCCTCTGAAGTCTTTACCCTTGACTGCTGGAATCATCAGGTCTAGGGGTACCCTCTGTAGTTCATACTCATCCTCCACTTCGGCCGGGTTTGACTTGGACGGTACAGTGGGAAACACAAATTCGAACGATTCCAGAAGCCCATATGCTGTGCAAAACGGACAAATATTATTTCCGACACTTTGGCCGTTTTTTCAGCATTTTCTGAACCTTCTCTTAGTGTTTCCACACTTATAGCGTGACATGTGACATATGCCCATTTCGAACTTTTTCCTTTATTTCGAACTCTTTGATTTCGACCCGAACTTTGAGCGTGACGTGACACAGACACTCTTCAGAACTTTTTCAGCTCAATTTCTGAACATTCTTTGGCTACATATTCATAGTTACCGGTCGATAAGTAGTTGATTTTGTATAAGTAATTTTAACCTATAGTTTTGATTCCCATTGGCAGCATTGTCATGTTTTCATTTGTTATTTCAACTCAAATGAGATTACCTCATTTCACTGTCAGGCTCTCTCCGGGTCTCCTTTAACTTTGAAAGGGAAAAGCAAGCAATGGTCTCTTACTTATGTCATTGAATGGGATTGTAAAATCCCTTTTATGCTATGCCAGTATTTAAATTTTATATCATTTTTTCTTTCCTTGTCCTTTACTTTAAATACCCCATTCTTTACAAATCTTTGAATGCTATCACATCTTGGTGCGAGGTGGCCAAAAATTATTGACTGGAAAAATGGAATTGCTATATTGGGGTTTATGCTCTGACCTAGGTCTTCTCCATGTCTCTGTGAAAAGATTGCTTCAGTGTATTTTGGGTTTAATTCCTCAAAACTCACAGAATTTATGTTTGATACTATCTAAAATATAGAAACTACTATGGTTCAACCTTGTGATTATGATATTTGCAATATGAATTTAAATCAATGACCACATCAAAAATGAAAATGAAATGGTATCTGAAAGACATCATAAGCTTGAAAGATGCAAACTTATTTGTTGCAAATATACCAGAGGTAAACTTAGGGTTCACACGAAATAGTGAGAACGACTATATTAGTCTACATTACCTGTTGCAAATATACCAGAGGTAAACTGTAGACTAGAAGTAAGAATCTCGAAGTAGTATAAAGTAAGAATATACACACCTTAGGGTTCACACGAAATAGTGAGAACGACTAAGGTGTAAAGTGTCTGTTTCTATCATATATAGTATTGTACTTAGGGGTTCGTGCAAACAAATAACGCGTGTATCATGTGAAGAAAGCGTGATCGTGTAAGGTGATAAGAAAAGGAAAAAGAAATCCCAATTTGGGTAATATGCAATATAGAACGACGGTACTCATCTATTTCAACACTCCCCCTGAGTTCCGGCGTTCACTCTTTGGTCAATCCAAGGTCGTTTACGAACTTCTCAACCGCAGGACGAGATAGCGCTTTCGTCATGATGTCCGCCACATTCTCCTTCGAAGGAACATAGTCAAATTTGATGTCACCGGCCCTAACCACATCCCTGATCCACGCCCAAGCAGTATCAAAATGCTTAGTCCTTCCATGCTTCGTGGTCGATTCCGTCAAAGAAATAGCACTAGAGTTGTCAACGCGGATGATAAATGGATACTCCTTTTCCAATTCCGCACCCTTCATAAACTTCCACATCCACTCGGCCTGTTTCCCGGCGTTTACCATAGCCAAGTATTCTGCTTCCGTAGTCGACAACGCAACAACTCGTTGCTTCGATGACTTCCATGACACCGCAGCTCCTGCGGACATGAACACATAACCCATTGTTGATTTTCTCGTGGCACCACCCGTTTCTTCTTTTACATCGGCAAAAGACGCATCGCAGTATCCGATTGGCTTCAGCAAGTCGGGTCCCTCTCGGTGGAATTTGTATACCAGTCTATAGTCCATCGTAGCCTTCAAGTAAGCGAGAATGTGTAGACCGGATGCCCAATGAATCGGTCGAGCGTCGTTGCAATAGCGTTGGAGGAGAGCGACAGCGTAAGAGATATCTGGTCGTGTACCTTGTGAGATATGGTTGAGGCAACCGAGTAGACCCATATAGTCCTTATCGAGCATGAAGAGTTTGTCGGCAGCGGAAATAGGATTCGGTTGTGATTCAATGAATTCGATGGATGGGGATAGAGGGGTGTATTTTGGTGCACAGGCCGTCATTCCGAACCTTTCCAATGTTTTCAAAATCAGTGGTCGTTGGTGAATGTATATGTCCTTGCCGTCTCTTCCCGCTTTCCCGACCGTCATTCCCAACATTACATCCGGAAAACCATAATCTCTAAACTCGAACTCATCGGCCAACTCCTTCCTCGCTCTTTTCCCATCCATCGGGTCAGAAGAAGCTCCTGTCACGTCGTCAGTGTACGTTGCCGTCAATGTATAACCTAGTTCGGTACGTCGGAATTGGATGCAAGGGTCAGCGGGATTAGCTTTGAAACCGAGTTTTCGGTATCGGTCATCCAACAACCTGAACCAATTGTTGCCGGCATCCATCGTTCCATATACATTAACATTCATCAACAGTACCATTTCGCCTCCATCCCTCAAGTCATATCTGCCTTCAAACCCCTCCGGCATCCGCAAGTAATTGACACCTTGAGGCTTCGCATTCAAGTATGCGCCAGTGAAATCTCCCGACCAAAGATCCAATCCTTCATGAGCCGCGATTGCGATGACAAGACGGACCAATTCATAACGGGCTACAATCGACCACGTATCTTCATAGTGTATCCCCTTCACTTGGTCGTAACCCCGAACCACCAATCTTGCCCTTCTCTCCGTAATTTTCCCTTCTCCGTTGAGTCTCAGGCTGAAGACCCATTTGGTCGTTATAACCTTTACTCCCTCTGGTCTATTCACAGGCGTGAAGGCTTTTCTCGCGTCAAGTTTCGATATTTCCTTCTCCATAGCCGCCAACCAGAGCTCTGGTCTCGACATCGCTTCTTTGAAGGTTTGTGGAACCCACATATTTTCGGGTTCAACGATTGTAGGGCTATCGAGGGCATTGTATGCGGTTGGGTTGTCATCTTCATCAAACTCCGGTAACAATTCCACTTCGCCGTCTTTTGTCCACTCTTGTCCCTCGTCTCTCGCATCTCTTTCTCTTTCTTCATATTCCTTCGCCTCTTGCATTCGCTGAGTCAGGTTCTGTGTTCTGGTAGATCTTCGAGATGGGACATTTCCCCATATCTCTGCCTGGGTACGACGAGGACGGCGCGGCGCAGGAGGTGGTGACGGCGGGGTGTTTTTGTTGACGAGTGGATCGGGATCAAGATCAGGCACCGACTCCGTTACTTCCGAGATCGTTGCGTCATTGGTTTCCGAATTTGGACGTATCAGGAACGAGAGGTCCTCTTCGTACTCCCCCTCAGGTTCGGAAACCCAGTGTCCCTTGCTAAACTCAAACGCGACGTCTCTGCTTCGGTAAACGGCATCAGAATCATAGGCCTTCATTAGGTATACCCCTCTCCCGTCATATCCGACCATCTGCGCCTTGAAACCCCTAGCATCCAGCTTTCCTCTCCCTGTTTGGTAAGGGATATGAACGAAACCAACAGAACCAAAAGGAACGAGGTGAGAAACATTTTGACGTTGGCTAGTCCACTTCTCCTCTGGCACAACGCCTTTCGATGTAGGGAATAGGTTTTGAACATAAACCTTCGTCACTAATGCATTTCCCCACCACTGCGGAGGAAGTCTAGATTCGATTAGGAATGCTCTGGTACCTTCAAGCGCAATTCCAATAGCGCGTTCAGCGGTTCCATTCGATGCGGATGAGTATGCAGCCGTGAACTCATGGATTAAACCATGCTTCGTCGTCCAATCCTTCACCACTTGCGATCGCCATTCAGGTGCGTTGTCCGTCCTAAACCGTTTCAGTTTCTTTCCTGTCTGTGTTTCTGCTTCGGTTTTAAGATCCTCGAGAGAGCACACAAGTGTCTCGGCAAGTCTGTTCTTCAACAGTTCGACAAACATCTTCGCAGTACCGGCATCGACACCTAACATCGCATATAGGTTTCCACCAACAGACTTTACTCGGGCAGGTCCCCATAAATCCAAATACCATCGGAAATTCGCCTCGTCTACAACTTCTGTGCTATCGGGGTAAGGCGTCTTCTTGCTATTTGCGATACCACAATCCTCACACCTTCCCATTGCTTTCCTAGCACCTTTCTTTATTGCCGGCATTCCATCAACTTTGGTGGTCGCCGATTCGATGCGCTCGGGCATGATGTGACCTGCCGCACGGTGTATGAAGCGAATATCATTTGGAAGGGTGCTAACCAGCATTGCAGTCGGAGGAAAGACAGCATTTCCGTTAAGGACGTAAACCCCATTAACCAATTCGGCTTTAATAATCTCCTCTTTTCCCTTCCTGACAGTGAGTTTTCCATTACCCATATGGATATGGAACCCTAGCGAGTCGAGGACGCCCGTAGACATTAAATTCTCTGCGATATCTGGCGCATGCAACACGTTTCGAAGTTGCAATCGGATTGGTTCTCCATTCCTCAACACCTCTACTTCAACATCTCCTCGTCCCGCAATAGTAAAGCCGACATCCTTCTTCGACGATATTCCCTCAGTGGAATCAGGGACGTAAGACTTGAACATGTGTCGGTCACGGAAAAAATGATGGGAAGCACCAGAGTCTATTAGAATTTTGACAGGTGCCGACGATATCGTGGTTTCGAGGTAAGCGTTCATCGCATATGCTCTCGGAGTAGAAGAAGTGGAATTTGCAGCCGGGGTGGAAGAGGTACCATCAGAAGAAGTAGCATTCGAAGCAGCTGGAACAGGCACATCTCGTTTGCCTTTCCACCATTTGGGATACTGACCCTGCTTCCCCCCTCCGAGTTTGAAACAGTTCTCGATTGTGTGTCCAATCCCTTTACAATTTTGATTAGAACACTTCAAATCGGGGTTAGCAGGTCCCTTCCTCGTTTGCATCGCAACGATCCTCTCCTTTAGCTCGTTTATCTCCGCTTGCATCGCAGATACTTTTTCACCACCTGGGACAGCTTCTCCCTCATCTCCGCTCATGAACCGGACGTGTTCCTGGAGTCTCAGGGCAACGACATTGAAGTTTGTTTCCTCGGCTACGTTGCCAAGTACCGTCGCCCATTCAGATCCTCGGGGGAAAGAGTCGATGAAAATGGTAAGCATCTGTTCTTCGTCGATGTTTGCTCCCGCATCAACAGCCTCTTTGTATAAGCCTCTGAACTTCTCGGCATAACCCCCAGACCCTGTCACCTTTCCGCTAGTGTATCGCGATGTTCTAAGTCTGTCCTCTTTCCGCTTCCTCGCCAGTTTACTAACCACCGTATATTCCTTTTCGAGGTGTCCCCACAACTCTTTCGATGTCTTCTTCGAACTTATTCCCATCGACGTCGGGTTCTTGATATTACTCCATAGCGTCAAATAGGAAACGGACTCTCGGATCGGATATTCGAGTTGATTCGGGTTGCGGTCGTTAACGGCAGTTGGGGATAAGTTTATGGTAATGCCAGTTTCGATAGGGATAGCGATTTTTCCTTCCCAATACAGATCCAGTCCCTTCAACCTGCCGTGCATCAAGATCGTCTCCTTCCAACTAACATAATTCTCGCCATTAAACTTTTCGTCGTCAGGGAGTTCCTGAATCGATGTGAAGTTGCTGGGATTGCCAATTGAGGAGGACATCGTGTTTCGGCGGGTATGGATGTTATACTGGATATATGCGCGATTATTAGGGAAATAACGGAAACGCCTTTATGAGTCGCTAGATTCAATCTATATTTTCGTGCTAGTATCGTTTGGCAGTGATTAGAGCGCGGGGCCCATAACCTGTTGCAAATATACCAGAGGTAAACTTAGGGTTCACACGAAATAGTGAGAACGACTATATTAGTCTACATTACCTGTTGCAAATATACCAGAGGTAAACTGTAGACTAGAAGTAAGAATCTCGAAGTAGTATAAAGTAAGAATATACACACCTTAGGGTTCACACGAAATAGTGAGAACGACTAAGGTGTAAAGTGTCTGTTTCTATCATATATAGTATTGTACTTAGGGGTTCATGCAAACAAATAACGCGTGTATCATGTGAAGAAAGCGTGATCGTGTAAGGTGATAAGAAAAGGAAAAAGAAATCCCAATTTGGGTAATATGCAATATAGAACGACGGTACTCATCTATTTCAACATATTGTGTGGACATATGCAAAGCAATGGGTCTATTTCATAGCAATATCTTGTCAGTAAATTTATATATTATGCTATTCTCAAGTAGTCCCATATAAGTTGAATTAACAGACAAACACAAAATAATGGGATCTAAAAAAGATGATTTTCACAGATCCCTATTGACAAGTGATATATAAATAAAATAATTCCAAAGTATACTAAATTACTTATACAAAATTAAGTACTTATCGACCGGTAACTATGAATATGTAGCCAAAGAATGCTCAGAGATTGAGCTGAAAAAGTTCTGAAGAGTGTCTGTGTCACGTCACGCTCAAAGTTCGGGTCGAAATCAAAGAGTTCGAAATAAAGGAAAAAAGTTCGAAATGGGCATATGTCACATGTCACGCTATAAGTGTGGAAACACTAAGAGAAGGTTCGGAAAATGCTGAAAAAACGGCCAAAGTGTCGGAAATAATATTTGTCCGTTTTGCACAGCATAAGCCCAAATAGAATGGATTGCATCTCCATGAGGCTGTTAAATAGACACCGACACACATGAAAACTTCGGCATAGGGTGAAAACAGAACACTTACGCGAAACGCCAACCAATACATGCTCTGTTGCCGCCACCTAAACGGATCTCTGTGGGATCAATCTTTTGAATTTTTATGGTTGTTTACTTACTGAATGTGGCTCTATACAACAATCAGAAAGGTGGATAAAAATAGTAAAATAATTGAACAAACGCACAAATTATTGATTACCCCGACGTGTGTTTCGCTTAGTCTCTTGTAACCTGGTTCTAGGAACCGAGATGGATTCCAGTCATTAGTATGCTGTGCAAAACGGACAAATATTATTTCCGACACTTTGGCCGTTTTTTCAGCATTTTCCGAACCTTCTGTTAGTGTTTCCACACTTACAGCATGACATGTGACATGTGCCCATTTCGAACTTCTTCCTTTGTTCCGAACTCTTTGATTTCAATCTGAACTTTGAGCGTGACGTGACATGGGTACTTTTCCGAACTTTTCAGCTCAATCTCCGAACATTCAACCAAGGTTCCAAAACATTCTTTGGCTATGTTTTTATAGTTACTGGTTAATAAGTTGCATAAATACCTTTAACCTATTTAATATACTTGGAAATTATTATTTATTTATCACTTGTCAATAGAAATCTGCTTGAAATCTTGAAAAATATAGTTTTAA
Organism: Dendrothele bispora CBS 962.96; assembly: GCA_004369135.1. NCBI lineage: Eukaryota > Fungi > Basidiomycota > Agaricomycetes > Agaricales > Dendrothele > Dendrothele bispora. The sequence continues at coordinate 19,640 of ML179807.1, read as the reverse complement.
TTCCCATTGGCAGCATTGCTATGTGTTCATTTTTTATTTCAAGTCAAATGGGATTAAGTACTTGGTTTCACTCTTAGGATCTCTCCTTTTACTTTGAAAGTTCAAGGGGAAGAGCAAGGAACTTATTGCACATAGGCAATGGTCTCTTACTCATATGTCATGTATGGGATTGTGAATTCTCCTTTATGCTATACCGATACTTATACCACTTTTCCTTTCCTTGTCCTTTACCTCAATTACCCCATTCTTTACAGATCTTTGAATCCTATCACATCTTGGTGTGCCAGGTGGCAACCCCAGCCAAAAGTTATTGACTGAAAAAATGGAACTGCTATATTGAGCTTTCTGCTCTGACCTAGGTCATGTCTGTGAAAAGATTGCTTCAATGTATCTTGGGTTTAATTCCTCAAGACTTACAAAGCATTTAAAAACATAAGAGGAATAGAAACTGCTATGGTCGGACCTTGAGGCTTGTGATTATAATGATTACAATATAAAATCAAATTAATAACACTGGGTGCAAATTTGTGTAATTCCAAGGAACTACAGAAACATTACAGTGGAATTATGCTAGGAATTACAGTGGAAATATATAAACCTTCTGTAATTCTTCTGTAATTCCAAGCTTCTGTAATTCCTTGGAATTACACAAAATTGTTCCCAGTGCAACCACATTAAGAATGATAATGAAATAGTATTTGAAAGGCATCATAAGCTGGGAAGATGCAATCTTATTGTGTGGACATATGCAAAGCAATGGGTCTACTTCATAACAGTATTCTGTCGTCACCATCACAGTCAGTGAATTTATATTGATTTCATGCTATTCTCAAGTAGTCCAATATAAGTTGAATTAATAGACGTTAAACACACAATAATGTTGCCAATGGGAGTTAAAAGATTTTTTTCAAGATGTCAAGCAGACTCCTATTGGTAAGTGATAAATAAATACCAATAATTCTCAAGTATACTAAATAGGTTAAAATTATTTATACAAAATTAACCAATTATCAACCAGTAACTATGAATATGTAGCCAAAGAATGTTTGGGAGCCTCGATTGAATGTTCGGAGATTGAACTGCAAAGTTCGGAGAAGTGACCATGTCACGTCACGCTCAAAGTTCGGGTTGAAATCAAAGAGTTCGAAATAAAGGAAGAAGTTCGAAATGGGCATATGTCACATATCACGCTATAAGTGTGGAAACACTAACAGAAGGTTCGGAAAATGCTGAAAAAACGGCCAAAGTGTCGGAAATAATATTTGTCCGTTTTGCACAGCATACATTAGCGTCTGGACCCCATACACAATTGAGTCTTGTCCACAAAGATGACCACTCTTCAGTTTCGGAGCATTGCGTAGAAAGAACAAGGAAATTACTGATTAGATGCACCAAGGCTCATATAAATCCTTTGACCCTTTCTCACTGGAATCTGATTGACGGTCTCACCAGCGGTAGTCGTAACGGGAAATTCCAGTGGAATCACATCATTGTTTACAGCCTCGCGTTGGACATCTGCAAGGATGGTATGAAGACGAAGAGCTTCCTAATTTCGCTCTCGGTCAGAACAACATGCTAGTAGAGGATAGCAGCTCTGATACCTTGATAACCGCATTGAAATATGACATAGAATCATAGTCGTTACTACTTGGAATGGTATCTTGACCTATTTGATCCCGCACGTTGCGTATTTCATGGAAAACTCGTGTTTGATCTTCCAGGTGCCTGCTCAATTCGTAACGCAGATATGTTGTACTGAACGAAATTGTTTCCTGGCCTGATGAAAGGATGCTATTGACATAGTTAATCAAGTCAAGATGTATGATTCGAACTGACCTGCATTAACCATAGTTCTGTAGGCAATTACAATTTTGTTCGTCAGTCCGATTTCATTTGCACCAATGATACTCACGCGACTTGGGCAAGAACTTCAGAATCGTTGAGCTTCTTTTTCGAGTCTTCAGCATTATTAGCCCGTGCTGGCCGCAGATGGCGAGAACGTTAGCATCATGGCATGCAAATGAAGAGTCCACTCTCACCTAAGACCGATAAAATGTCCCTTCCCCCTTTTTTCTCTTCGTTACCCACCACCAGATTTTTCCGAGCGTAGATATCACGAGCAATTTTTTGAGTCTCATTCATAAAGTCCTGGTGGCAAATGTTTTCGTTTGATGGGAACATCCGGAAGATAGAGGGGGAGTAGCACTTGAGGGTACGATGAATCATGCTGGCTTTAGAAGGCTGGACAGAATCTTGACTGTCACGGACAAGTAATAATATAAGAAAATGGTCAGTTTGAGAGAGTGAGTAGTCTGCCTACAAAAGGTTTTGAAACTTGAGTCTCAAAGGGACTCCGTCTTTATTATCAAGAGCACCGAAATCGAAATCGAAGGAGGCTGTGGGCTCATTGAGTTCCGAATCTCGTGCCTGAGAAGCCAAAGATGAATAGTGACGTACTTTTTCCAATGATGTCCAGACTCATTTTTCCCAACCAAACTGGAATATTTATTTGTTTCTTGTTCGAACCACTCTGAGTTATGTCCTCTTTCCATTTACGAGTAAGCTAGAAGCGAGCGTAAGTCCACCGTGACAAAAGCACAGTATAAGCAGTCCGATCACTCTTATCTTTAAAATTTTGACAAGATTTTGATGTCGGTTGTTTGGCCATCGCCATATCAGGATTTCTACATCACATGATACTGCCAGCTCATCCTTTTGACTTCTACATCCATGACCGTTTGTCCCGACGTCAGCTGGCGTGTGGTTCGTCGCTCTTTCTCCGCTTTGTAAATAGTCTACTTGGTGTCAAAACACATGACTATCTGCTCCCCCATCATGGCTGCCGGCTCCGACAAGAAAAGACAAATATTCAGCTGAGACCAGTCGTCACTCCATTTCAAGACCTGGATGATGCATTGCTTGAAATATGAATTTCGGGAGGTCCTTTTTTGCCTAAAGGTTAGTATTGCTCACTGTATCCCCCATTCTTCCTTTCCTAAACATGAGCAACAGTGCAGCCCAGCTTCTTGCAATTTTGTGCCTGATTGACGGCAACAAGACCACAATTCACAACCGAACCTACGCTGAATACAAAACTGCTATTGCGACAGTTGATGGACTCGGTCAAGCAGCCATTGTACGTTTAGAATCAGTCGCTTTTTTAACCTAATCGTAACTGAATTCACTTTTAGGTCTGTATTTGGCAGAAGCCTGGCACCCATCTCATGGTCGACAACACCTGTGTGTTGACCTTGGCAAAGATGTCGGTTACCTGGGACGACACACCATGGGTCCTTGAGCCGGTCATACTCCATCCCTTCCACAGCGACCCAAACGATGATGAGTATGAGAACACTTTGCCAGATTTTCGCGTTCCTATCATGATATCGATGGGCACTGTCCTTTCCGTGACGAGCAACGCCATTGCTCCATATAATGCTCCAACTAAAGCATTCGTGGTTGCCACATCTGAGTTCGTCTGTGGCTCAGTCGTCACCTATACTCTTCGGTGAGCAAAGCCGTGTTCTTTACGATTCGTTTCCGTTAACTTTAGCTTATCAATTAGTGCATGCTTTGACCCGGCGTCGCCTAAGTGGACAAAAGTCCCTCCTCCCAATGTTGGCAATAATGTGTACATAGTCGGCCACATCCATGGTGTCTACAACAACACGCTGTACCTCGATGTCGAATCTATCGTTCTTAACACCGGTGTTGGCTCAAACAATCCTACTCTCGCTTCACCGGCCAGTACCCCTGTTGCCACTGGAAAGAAACGCAAATTCACCCCTGTTGCAAGTAGCTCTCAATCGGGCGACAATGGCGCAGAAAACAACACTGATTTCGAAGCTGAACCAGCCCCATCGAGTGTTGTCACGGAACCTGTTGTCTCTGATACTGCCAGTGCTCTGCGTATCGTCAACGAGTCGCAAGTTGTATCTGCTAAGGTCCGTGGAAAGCGCAAGGAAAAGTAGACCCTTATTAAGTGTTCTGTAGTTTCCTGTTCATTTTTCTGTGTCACCTTCCGTTGCGACGATGTGTATGTGCAGTAAATTTTTGATGTGTTTATCAGTAACGTAAATTTGAATGACAGTGGCTTCTGCATACCAAGATGAAGTTCGTAATGGCTGGGTTTCCATCTCAATCGCAAAGACAGAAACCATGGCTTCCTTTCTTGCATATCCTGTCAATGAGATGGATGCACTCAATGCTCTTGCCGCGTTGTTAACTGTAAAGTCTTTCCTTTGCTATTGACTTGGCACTGTCCTGATTGTCCTCAATTCTCTGTAGCCAATGACATTCATGTACCAACCAGTTCATTTCGAGCAGTTACCTGCTTATTCGGAGCTACAGGCTCTCTTTTGTCTACCTCGATCTGTCAATTGCTCATCTCTCCTTTTTGTTCCATTCCGCTTGGAAATCGAGCCTTCCGATGCGCTCCGACACTTTGCGATGTTTTTGGTGTCATTCATGAACATGATCTGGGTCAATTGCTGTAAATCTGTGGTTCTGGAATGTATTGCTTATTGCTGCAGATATTGTTTCATTTTTGGTTCCATTTTTTTGTCCGGTGACTTTTCCGCTATGTTCAGGTGTAACGTCGATGACTCTCTGCATATCACGGATGCTAATTTTGACTACAACGTTGTCACCTGGCCTTACAGTAATGATCAGATCGCTGATGCTGACACCGTCACGACATGTATTACGATGGCCAAGTCCGTATTTTTCACTCTTCATTGGAAGATTGCTAATTTTTCTGTGTGTTTCAGGTTTTTGTCGGGTTAAGGAGTAAATAGCCTATAGTCAAATATGCCAGAGACATTGATCAATACCCATTGATGTTCTATACAGTCTTTTGTTATTGAACCAATGCCGTCGACTTCACGTCGTGCTGATGGCCAGTCTGACAGTAATGTCTGGGACATTGGTCCCATCTCCAAGCCACGTCTTCAGTGGGCTGCAATGATCAATGGGAAACGTCACCACTCGCTTCATATCTGTCTTACTCCCGTTTCAGCTTTACCTATCGTATTTTCATTTGGCCATGTTTTCTCGCCAAAGTTCCCTTTCACTTTCGAAGGGTTTCTGTTGTTGTAACTGCTGCCAACTCCAAGAATCGGATACCGGAGATGGTGACGCCTTTCTTCTCGTTAGTCCCCATGGATCCGTGTTTGTCATGGTCTTCTGGTACCACCAGTGCTACATCTTGCTGTCTTACGACGGTGTAAAGTTGATTTGCTTCTCGATTTGATGTTTGCTTCTGGAGTTCTCGATGCAACTCATATAGGTAAGTCACTTTCACGGGCTTCGACCATTGCTCTTACCTTCTTGGATTTGCTCTGTCAAGTAGGCCCTAGTTTCACATTCTACGGATGCCTTGTGCACGTTCCCTTAATCTCCGACACTTAGTTCTTTTACGTCTTCAAGAGCAGTGTCCTCATGGGAGTGTTGGGTTCTGCTTTGAGGTTGTGGCATGAACGTGGTTGTGGGTATGATGATCTAGTGCACTCCCCATTGCGGACTCATACTGGGCACTGGTTCGTTCTGGTATTGATTGGAGCAGCTGGTGGGGATCTTCTCAGATCGTTGTGGCAAGGACTACTTGATCTCGTGGTCCTAAAGGTTGAGTAATTCGCCTTTGGGATCCTCTTGCTTATTCTGTAGATTGATTTGGTCTTGCATGCTGGTAGTTGAGTCTGGGGGCTAAATTTATGATCGTAGGTCCATATTCTGGCTGGGGTGATGTAGGTCATGGGGGTACGATGCTCTTGTGGATGATCGATGGTCGTGAGGCGTCTCCAGTGAGTATTTGTTGACCGTTAGCTTCGTCCATGATTGATTCTGGTATGTAGGATTGCCCATGAAAGGTGTACCCCTTTTCTACTGAATGAATTTGTCTCTGTTGGTTTTCATATTTCCTTGGCTCGTCATTGTCCGTTCCTGGATCAACATCGACGCCTTCAAGGACCGGTAGGACCAGGTGTGGGCAATTGATATGTAGGTAGCCGTTGCTCACCCGGGGTACTTCTGTTTTCCTAAGTTTTTCCCCCTCGTTCCGAGATGATGGAGGAGCAGAGGATGATCTTAGAAGTCTTCCTTCTCCTTGAAAAGGATTTCGGGTTGGTGAGTCTGAGCCTTGTCGATTCCGTGCCCTTTCCTGCCAGCGTGCCTGAGGTGTGTAAGTGCTGAACCCAGAGTTGTGAGGAACTTGAGATTGGTAGGAGGAGTTGGGATCCTGAATACTAGTTTCTGTGTTGATTTCTGTCCTAGTAGCCATCTAGTTCATCGATATTAGCGTCAATATTATGTTAAGACGCGTATCCCGACTAGACTAGTTGTAAAATTAATTAGTAGAATAAATGGGTTGATTAATACTTAGACTATCAGAGAGTCAATCTCTGATGATCTCGAGAGTTTGATGTAATGACTTCGGAGTCTTGCGTAGTCGATATGTGCCTTGCGAGCCGAAGTCGACGAATAGACTTGCTACTTGGATGAATAATCGATATTCGGAGTAATAGAATTGTATGTGGATATGCCGGATCAACATGTTAGTGAGTTGTATATACCGAATTGACTTGAATCAATCGGTGGCTGAATGGAATATGTTCGGAAGTAATTACCGGCAATCGCCAATAGTTACTTTGTACTTGTTCTTGAGTAGTTGGATATGAGTTGTTAAAATATTGACGCTGATTTACCTAGAGTACATGTAGGTCTTTATATACTACTGTATGGAGTCATAACTAGTCATTGAGGGAGTCAGTGGGGAGTCATAAAGTAAGTAGAGTTGAGAGTAGTCAGGGCTAATGCTATGTCGAGTAATAAAAAAGATTGGAGTCAGTCTGAGTTCGAAAAGCTATGTGTCCGATGTCAAGGAAATTAGATAACCCAGCGATGCCACCGTTATCCGTATCAACCGGGTTGACGAGCGTTGACAGGGGTACAATCCGTAACAGTTTGGATGCTTCAGGCAAACGTGTCTGCCGCTTTTGTTACCCTTTTGCTGTTCAACAGCAGACTTCCATTGATTCTGAAGGACGTGTGTACTACCGCCGGCGTGACAAATCAGATCAAATGGTTGTTCCACACTGCCTTCCACTGCTACGCAAGTTCCAATGTCATATCAACTTTGAAGTGGCAAATACTTCTCATATCTTTCAGTATTTATTTAAATATATTCATAAAGGTTCAGTGATTTTCTTTCCTTTTCCACGTAAGTCAATCTAAATGCTGTACCAGGTCCTGATAAGGCTTCATACAAAGTTACACAATCGTTGGCTTCACAATCGGACAACACAGATGAAATTGAAGACTATTGGAAGGCCCGTTTCTTATCAGCCAGTGAAGCTGCATGGCGCATTATGGGCTATCATATCACAGCAAAGGAACCAGCGGTGTCTTCTTTAGGTCTTCACCTAGAAGACGCAAACTTGCGCATGTCTTACATTTGTTCAAATGTTGCTTCGTCTCTGTCACCACTCGAACGCTATTTTCACCGTCCACAAGGCGAATTTGGTTCAACCGACAAACTTCTGCACTTCGATGACCTTCTCTACACTCAATACTACCAGATGTTCCATCTCACAAAATACAATCCTGCCAAGGCGGACCGTTCCGGTTACTTTCGAGAAGTTTACTCTTCATCTAACATTTCCCCAATGCATGTTATTCTTCGTGACAACAGTTGCCGTCATGTCAGCCGGATTCACACAGTTCTACCCTCGAAGGGTGATATATTCTATCTCTGTACCCTGTTGGTTCACAAGGCTGCACGGTCCTTTCAAGATCTTTGCACCGTGGATGGGACAATATATCCTACTTTTCAAGAAGCAGCGATTGCTTTGGGTTTGTTTGCAGACCAAGACAAATCCCAGGTTGCTTTCCAAGAGGCTATTGACAGTTTAAAAACCCCCACTCAGCTTCATTTGCTCTTTGTTCATTTGCTTACAAATGAGTGTGTTCCATCCCCTATTGACCACTGGAATCGCTTCCATCAAAATATGTGTCTAGACCACGTTCTTTGGTGTAATAATGATGCCGTGGGCACCGATGCCGCTCTCCAAGATTTGTCCTTTCTGCTCGAGGAACATGGTCTTTCTTTGCAATCGTTTGGGCTTCCAAATCCGACTCATTTTGGTACAGAGGTTGCGCATGAGTTATCAAGGTGGACCAATCACACAGAATTGGCATTGCGTGCTTCTGATGCTGTCCGTCTTTTTAATGAGGAGCAAAAATGTATTTATGATGGGGTCATGGATGCGATAGCTGATGAGGACCACTTGCTCTTATACATTGATGGCAAAGCGGGTCAAGGAAAAACCTTTCTAATTCGTGCAATATGCAATCACCTTCGATCTGTAGGGAAAATTGTTTTGGCCACAGCAACATCGGC
>ML179806.1:0-50034 GCA_004369135.1 Dendrothele bispora CBS 962.96 | reverse complement strand
GCAATGGGGCCTTTAGTCTGGTCAGAAAGTATGTAAGCTTTTCAGCAGCAGTTACCAAGTATTGATAAAGGCATATACCCAGGTACTAGAGAAAAGAAACATGGGCATTTGCACGCTAATAAGGCTGTAAAACACGTGTAACAGACTCACCGAAAAACTGCCGGACGAGAGGACAAAGAGAGTACTGTCAGTATGACACGCACGGGAAAATGCTTACACCTCGAGGACAAACGCGCACCTCGTAAGATCCAGTGTTCTGTGGTTGATGCCAGACGTTCAACGATCCACTCCACGTATACGTTGTCATTCTCTGTACACCACCGTATGTGTATAGGATCTTCTGGACATTGGATAGTACATTCACTAGTCAGAGCTCTTGGCCGACCCGTTCTCGGTCAAGTTTTCAGTGTCTCCACAATCTGCGTATACATGAACAAAAAGAAAATAACGTCAGACGTCATTCATGTGTCCAAGCTTACTATGTAGGGAAATTGCGGATGCGATGGATCGTGATTTAGCAATGAGAGACTTACAACATTCTTGTCCAGACTCTGTCGCAGAGACTGGTTCATACACGCAACTGCAGTGTTGTTTCCTTCCCCGATGATCTGCCATGGGAGAGCGCGGACTCCGTTGACGACATCCCGGAATGTAGAGGTAAAGAGTAAAGTTAAAGCCAAAGACACGAAGGCAAATAAACATAAGCCCAGGCTTAGGGGATGCAAATTTTAACTTTTTGAAAAACGTACATGAAGCATCCGGAATACGCATAGCTCCCCGGAAGGTTGGTCGTTTGCACGGTTGGGACGGGGAGAGATGGGATAGATGACAGTGATGAAAGGCGGTTCGGGCGACCACAAGGTTCATTAGAGAGGACAGGGTGTGTGCATTGGCCTGGGTGCATCCTTTGTATAGAGCACGAAACCAAAAAAAGTCGGGTTGACGGGAAGAAGTAAAGTAGGAAGAAAAAGAAGGAACTCACCCAGCGTTCCCGGCACATCTCATATTACAATCAGTATCCGCTTGAGCCTCGGTCGCTCCACTGACAACTCGGTTTCCGCACTCTCTAAAGCAAAAAAAAAAGGATTTGAAGTCAGCGTAATCAAGTTGTTAGTCCCAAGTCCTAAAAAGACCTAGGATAGGACGAAAGACGCGGGAAGGGGGAAACGAACAGCATTCGTCCTAATACAATTGCCACATGCAGATAAAGAGAAATTAGCCCAAACCCGGATTAGAAATCAAAAGACCAAAAAAGAATCATGTTCGAGTAACGTATACAAGACGATGAACAGGAGGGTGACGGTACATACAGCTAATTTCATCCCAGCTATCGAAAACCCTTGGCCAGCACAAATAGCTATGCATGACTCGACAGTGAGTCCACTGTTTCCTGGCTGAATGCTTTCGATGATTCTGCCGTAGGCTTTGTCACTGGTGGAACATGCAGGGAGCGCTTGATAGCATGGGCTAGTTACGGTTTGGTCAACCGAATCATACCTTGCATGACCAAACCGTAACTAACCCAACGTCCAGCATATGACCAGCCGGCAGGAAGATCGTTGGGTCTTGTTAAACATTGACGACTTTGAGAAACGGATGATGCATAGATCGGTTGGATAGAAAGCTAAAGAACGAGTGGAGGAGAGGAGAGGTCATGTCAGCAAAAAAGTAAACCGTTGGACGAGATACGCACATAACCCAAAGCAACGACCTTGAGGAAGGTTGATACTGCCTAGTTAGACTAGCCATTCCTTGTCACAAGGAAAAGAGGGCACTCCGGAGGTTTGGGTAAACGCTTTATATCCGTCCTTGGGTAGGTCGATAGCATTTTGAAGTTGAATTTCAACTTGCAGAGTCTGGGGAGAGAAAAAGAACCACCGAGTCGAAAGGATTGGTGCCCTCATCATATTGAACTGGACTGGTTGCAAGTCTATCTAAGATCAGTTCGCAACCTACATAAAGCGCTGGGGACAGGATGGCCCCATGTGGTGGAATTGAGTTGAGCAGGTTGCGATGTAGAAATCCTATTCAGGAACATTTCTATCTGTGGGCGGTGATTGTTTCTAGAACCGTGAGTAGTGTAACTCTACACTTATGATATAATATTAAGAAATACTTATGCAAATAAAATACATAGATACATTTCGCCTTCGACTAGTCATACAACGGACTTGCTAAGATCTACCCGTTAACTATGTCTTATTAGATTTAGGCTTGTCAGTCTTAGTGGGGATGCTTAACATAAAGAAGGCGATCAGCCCTCGGAGCCTAGAAAAAACAGATCTGTACTCACTCCAATGCCTTGGTGGCATCGTTGACGACCGAAACTGGACCTGCGATATTGAAGTCCAAAGCTGCTACGATGTCCCCAACAGAGCCAGCTTTTTCGTTATCTTTAGTGTCTGCAGCGGGATCCGCCCCAGTATCGGCGTGTTTAGCAGCAGCCCTTCTTGTCGTGAGATGACGGCGCGAGGAGGATGTCCTGCTGGACAGGGCCCGTCTCTCTGGTTATTGTTCGCCCGGTCGCCGAAACATTTCTACAAGAGGAAGAGAAAAATATGTGGAAACAGTCGCATGACAAAATGTCTGTCGGAACATACCTGGAAGAGCTGGAACTCTTTGGAGTAGAGGGTGACCTGTGTGCTATCGTCAAGATATCAAACAGCTTCCTTCCGCTCCAGCATTCACGTTTAACCCAGCTAGGATCTCAAAACAACCGCCAAAGTTGCCTGGGTTACTGTCGGCTTGGGAAGAATCGGAGCTGGCCGCGTTATCGGTGCTGTTGCTTTTGCTGCTGCTGCTGTTGTCCGCACCAGAATCGTTGTTCGTCGAGTTGGTGTTAGAACTAGAGTTATCTTGATCCATGCCCATGCCAGAAGCCATTTTCGTTGGATTTGAGGTACCCATGCCCATGGAACTCGTCATAGATGCATCGTGTATCATGGTCCGTCCAGACAATTATGCACGAGCGGCTTTGGCAGCTGCTACAGTCCGTGGAATAGAAATGGGTTTGAGAAAGGTCGGAGACGGTGCTCGGAGGGCTAGAGGGGTGAGTCCACGTTCCCCGATGCTGACATTGGCTTGAGGGGCGGAACCTTAAGTTCTAATGAGAGGTTGTGAAGCAGCGCCGGTGTCCAAGTTGAGGAAAACGTTTGCTTTGACGACATCGCCAAGTGCGCTAACGCCTAAATTAAGAGTAGGGATAAGGTGAACGGAGACGGATCCATTAGCTTGTGCAGAAGGGTTGAGGGAAAGTTGCAGTGCTGAATGCAAATACGTCAGAATTCACTGAGTTCAGCGCCTATTTGGAGTCACTCACGAGTATCCTGAATCTGGGGACTTCCATTGTGCTCAATTCGGGTCCTTCGATAGCTATTTTAGCGGATCTAGCTACTGCGATTTTTCGCTTGAGGTATTAGATTACAGCGGGAGAGAGAGAGCGATCGTATACTACTGACTAGCTCGAGAGTTTCATCGACCCGAGACGTATTTGACTTCTGAAGGAGCCCTAAAAGCATATCAGCAGGGGTGAATCAAACGCTGCCATCACTTACAGTAGGTTCGACTCGTTCCGAATATGATTTATAGCGTTTAAAAGAGAAATGAGCGACATTGAAAAGGAAGCTCTATGATTTTGCAGACATGTATTCAATCCTGCCAACAGCAGCCTAAGTGTTGCTTGGGTCGATGTAGAAAAACAAAAGACAATAACCTTCACCAGATTCCAATGTTATTCCAAGCACCCAGTTAACGCATTTGTCAGTTTCCAGGGCTCGTCCAAAGAATTGGAGAGACCGCAGCCATTCCGGAGAAGTTGAAAGCGTGAGCGACTCAAAGCAAGAAAAGAGGGAGAACATCTCGAACAATGATTAGGATGATAGCGAAGCGTGTCCTGGAAGGGTACTATGGACATTGAGACGAACTCAGTGATCCGAGAAGTTTGGGGCGAGCCCATTACTTCTGGCAGTCGAAACGAATTCGGACTGAGTCGATATTGAGCAACACTGAACAGCGTAAGAGGAGAGGTTGCAAGCAATGATCACGTGATAAATATACTTAATAAAAGTGAACATTCGAGTAAGTGCTACAGCCTACAGAATCTCTTCGTGTTGATATTCCTTTCAGTATATACGATGAGAGTATATGCGCGGGGACAGATATACTGGCCATGGTGCTAGATTGGTGTAGAAAAGTTTGCTCCCATGATATTGTTAGTGTCTTGCCACCATGCCTGGGCCAGACAACTTTGTTGTTGAAGCATTTCTGAGCTTACGGATGAATAGTAGAAGCCGAAGCCTGTATCCTCGCTCAGCAGCTTTCCATATACTTTTGTATCACATTCAAAGCAAAGCATGGGTGTGCATAGTGAAGAGCGGAGTGAAGAAATATGACACAGGCAAAAACTTATCTGAGGCACATACACCAACACAAAGCACAGCTATATCAAGCAGTAGATCACGAACTATTTCTCATAGCGCTTGAACATCAACTCAATCTCTTCTGATGAGATGCAGTCATCTTCCCCGAAGAAATCACTATCCACATCGATACCGAGAGGGCTTGGCAAGGTTATACCGGGCCCCGTCACAGTTCGATGTAGGTAAAACGAAAGGTGTTCAGGAAAGGTAATACTTGCGTCCGCGAGACCGCGCGCTTGTTCAGCAACAGCGGCTCGATCTTTCTCGGTGAAGCGGCCACCCTCCTCATGGTATTTGAACAGACCTCGCAATCCTAGCACATGGAGGTACTGGTTCCCTAGAAATAGGCCTGAACGGGATCAGGGCGACCGGCTCGACGAAAGAAAGCAATCTGACCAGTAATTTTATTTCCACTTAGAAAGGGCGCATCTGTACACACTACATTGAGATAGGATATGAGAAGTAGTCGAAATGGCTCACCCCTAATGATGCCATAGGAGACTGCTGCTGCCAGGGTGGATAGGTGATGGTAAGGCTCGTAAGCCGCAAGGTGCAATGGGCGGGCCAGAGCAGCGCCTAGTTCATTTGGTTTTATGAGAACGGATTTCGCAGGCGCGACGAGATTTGCATTGATACGCGACACGTAGGCGGTCGTAAATAATTTCGATAGTTGTAGAGCATGAACGCTGTTCATTTTTTACGTGAAGGAGAAAGTGGAAAATGGAATGTCCGCAGGAGTCGGGAGAAACAGTGACCTGTGACGCCCATTCGTCAGCTGCCCGTGTGCTTTTGGGAGGAAATAAAAATGACCGGACCCGGAGGAGGAGTCGGAGGAAATAGTTGACGCTGCAGTTCTAGTGGCTACAAAAATGATGTCCCCTCCCAATTCAAAATTTTAATGAATCGAAAGGGGTCATCATTTTCTGTAGTCGCTGTTCAATGCGTATTCGTCAGCTCTCAAACACTTCTTGCGTGTCAGAACGGAAGACTGCTTTTTCTGATTTGACCGAAAAGTGGTACTATGATCCGAGAATTGCAGTTCTCTAGAGACTGGCTGGTGTGTTTTAAAGCATTTTTGGTAGAGGGGCACCGTGTATACACGGTACTGTCCCATAAGGCCTCCTCGAGATGGTACATACGTATGGCACAATCGGGCATCTCTGAATCCAAATAAAGTAATAGTGATTTTCACGCTTAGAAAACCATTTCCCATTCACTGAAGAGTCCTCTTCAAGAACGCTAGTACTACAGGGGCTTGTCATTTTGATATTAAAGGATAAATTGAAACCACGAACTTTTTAATTTGGGTACTTCCATGCTGGACGCTATGTATAACGCGCATTCATCAGCTCTCAATTGATATTTCTTGTGCGTCAGAACGGCAGACCGCTTATGTGTTTTCTGATTTGAGCGAAAAGAGGTATCGTTCTGAATAGTTGACGCTATAACCCGCAAAGTTCGTCAGCTCTCGATTGACATTTCAACTTGTGTGTGAATACGGCAGACCGCTTTGAGCTGCCCGTGTGCTTTCGGGAGGAAAATGAAAATGATCGGCCTCGGAGGAGGAGTCGGAGGGAATAGTTAATGCTGCAGTGGCTACAAAAAATGATGTCCCCTCCCAATTCAAAAACTCAATGAATTGGGAGGGGACGTTGTCACTGTATAATGCGTATTCGTCAGCTGTCAACTAACTCAGAACGGCAGGCCGCCTTTTCCGAATTGAACGAAAAGAGATACTGGTCTGAGAATGGCAACGAACGCCGATCATCTGGAGACTGGCTGGTGTGTTGAAGCATTTTTGGCACACGGGACTGTTCCATAAAGCCTCCTCGAGGCGGTACGTATGGCACAGGAGTCAGAAATCTTTAAATCCAGATAAAGCAATAGTCAGCAGCGGAGTGATACGTTTAGAAAATCGTTTCTCGCTCACTCGAGAGTCCTCTTCAAGAATACCAGTGCTATAGAGGCTTGTCATTTTGGTAAGTTAAAGGATAAGTTAAAAGCACAAACTTTTCAACTTGGGTACTTCAGTACTTGACGCTATGTATAACGCTCTCAATTAATATTCCTTTTGTGTTAGAACGGCAGACCGCCTTTTTCTGATTTGAACAAAAAGAGATACCGGTCTGAGAATGGTAACGGATGCCTTAAGATTGGCTGGTGTGTTGAAGCAATAGTTGCGTCGCCGTTCAGTGACGGCATACGGGCACCGTGTATCATTCCGTAAAGCCTCCTCAAAGACAGTACAGTCACCGTCTACAGTCGGGCATCTTTGGATCTTATGGTCAGTAGCGGAGTGATTTCCACGCTTGGAAAACCATACCTCTTTGGCCCACCCATTCGCGCGATCGAGAGTCCTCTTCAAGAACACTAGGGCTTCAAGTCATTTTGATAAAATGGAGGATAAGTTAAAACCACGAACCTTTCAACTTGGGTACTTCCATGTACCCAATACTTTTGTCGCACTCGTTTAGCAGTCCTTGTTAAGAAGGCGATTGACATTTACGGTTGTGATATGTTGCATACATCTTCGGGAGAAAAAAATATTGTATGGGCACAGAGAGCCTTATGGCCTGTTGAAAATGGTGCTATGCCCTGGTGTTTTGAAGGGCGGTCTAAGTGAAAAAAAGCCTTCATATACTGTGCATGGGAAGACGATAAGAGCCAAAGGTAGTAGGCCATAGGGATATGATGGATCAGACTCGAAGAATGTACTTCACCCAGGAGCGGCTGATTTCCGTCGATCTTCAGAGATTACTAAGGGCTGAATGACATACGAACAAGGTGGAGTAGTCATTTATGCTGGGACTGCATTTCAACGCTGTGGTCAAGGTTTTCACTTGTGAAGCAAGCTCTGAGACCGCACGTCTTGGTGTTCTTGAGGTAAGAGGAGTAGACGAGCTAAGAGAACGAGCCGAGCGTAGAGATTCCACTCCGCCTTCCAGCTCCGAAAGCACACCAGATTTTTGCATCCACGTGGTGCGTATATTACTTCCGGATCCCTTTTGCCATGTTTCGAATTTGCAACCATATTCAGTGATGTTTATTTGCCAGGTACGATTCAAAAAAACTGTGGATGCTCATTTCCCAAGCCCTGACAAGCCACCCTCAACATGACACGACGTTTTTTTCCTACTTATTAAAAGGAAATAGACCCTGGGGCTGGACCGAGAAACAAATATCATCAAATAGATTTTTTTTTTTTCGCCAACACCTATGCAAAGGCCAGTATGATTTATATATATATAAATCATTATCCGGATGAACGGATAGACGGATCAGTCCCACATTCATCGAACGCATTGATTTCCCGGGGGAGGACACTGGGGGACATGAGAAACAACAATCAGGTACGCTATGGATTAAGAAAATGGGCCATCGCTTTCGCGTGATGTCCAAGGCCCTTAAGTAGGACCCCTGAATATCCCAACAAATGTTTGATACAAAGTTCGGACAAATTAGACAGATAAGATAGACCGAATGGGTCTGTGTGAAAATAAGCGTGCAACGAGTCCCTCAAGGAGCCTCGTAACATGCATGACTTAAACTGACTCAATAACTGAGGCCAAAGGTCCTCATACTTTCTGCGTGTTTCCAAGTATGACTATGTCAACAAGTTGCAAATACAATAAGTACATAGATACATTTCGCCTTCGACTAGTCATACAACGAATTTGCTAAGATCTACCCGTTAACTGTGTCTTATTAGATTGAGGCTTGTCAGTCTGAGTGAGGATGCTTAACATAAAGAAGGCGATCAGCCCCCGAAGCCCGGAGAAATAGAGAAAACAAATCTATACTCACTCCAATGTGCATGGGTGTATAGTAAACAGTAAACAGTAAAGTATGACATAGCCAAAATAATATTAAGGGCGCAGGCACAGGCATGGTGAACAGTGAATTGAAAAAATAAACAAGAGAATTTGGAGCACGTATTCATAGTGAATAGTATTTAGTGAGCGGTAAATTGCCGGGAGTAGCCTCGAAGCCATAATTCCAAGCCCATAGCCTCCCATAGCACGGATCATTCAAAATGCGACGATCCCCTGATCTTTCCAAGACGGCTCATGCAGCCATGTAAATCGCACACAGTTCAACTGCATCAACATCATCTGAAATGTGGAGTGATGAATCGTGATACAAAGCCCTCAGGAATGCTTCCACTGAGGAAACTCCTCTCGAACGAAGTTAGTATTTTTACCATTGAAGAAATAATTTAATTTCCAGGCTCGGGTTCGCATGGTTCGCTCGGACCGGAGAGATCGTTCTGATTGCATAAAGTAGACTTGAACGATATCCGAAATGGGTCCTCGGGGAGGGCGTTAAGTAAAATTAACCGGTACATTCTACTGGACAGCACCCGGCAGATCTACCCGTCGACATCTTTCTTTGGGAGACATTAAACTCCTATGACGGGAAGTATCATGTATTATAGTATATACATCCGACATTATATACATTCGACATGTACGTGGTAGTATGAGGAGATAAGTAGTGATTTTTTTAAGGAATGCGGGAGTCACTAAAACACAAAGCAAGCACGAAGATTTTTTCAATAGTGGCGGTTCACAGAACAAGTGGATTAGAAGTACGAGTGAAGTAGTTTTGTAAGTACAAACAAAGCAGTTGTTTTCAGATGTTCTTTTAGTGAGATGGGTGGGTAGTACGTCATTTTTTGGGCGTATGGGTTGCATAGACAGCAAAGCATTAGCAGTACGTTAGCAGCGACGTTTCAAAGCAAGTAGTAGTAGCAGGATAAGTCGATACGTGCAAAGCGAAAGTATTTTCTGTAAACGATTGTACCGGTTTATTTCACTTAACGGGGTGGCTCGGGAGGCAGGGTGATAGTACAGAAGTCGGGGGGGTAGTATGAGGGGGAATAATCGATCGGCTCCGTTGAGGAAGAGATGTAGGGATTGTGAGTTCGGGGAACGACGGGGGTCAGATAAGTCGGGTTGTACCCAGAGTAGGAAGGATAAACCGAGTTAGGATATGATGGGACCACTTCAGGCACCCCCTCTAAGGTACCTAATTAGGTGGAGCTCCCCCTCTAAGTTGATCCACCTAAGTAGGTCCATGAACCCGGAGACATCCCAAGGCCCTGGGACATCCTAGTTAAGACCTGGGACATCCCATTTCAAGGTTCCTACCCTTTGGGAAGTCCCATGGACTGTACCCTGGGACATCCCATTTTAGTACATTTTGCTACTTTTGTCTTGAAAATAGCATAATATAGCTTAGTGGTAATAGACTACTAATTACACAATCCAAGCAATAGTATTACTACTCTGTGTGATCTTACTTCATATGTCACCACAGTATTTGAGACCTGGGATGTCCCAAGACTGATAATGGGACTTGGGACATCCCAACTCCTTCCTGTCAATGGTGGGATGTCCCAACTGAACATAAACTTGGGATGTCCCAGCCTAAATAGCTATTCCAATCTGGGATTTCCCTTAATGTTGGGATGTCCCAGAGAAGACAGTCCCTGGGACATCCCAGACCTTTTACCCAACTGGGATATCCCAAGATAAAGAAAAAATCTAAACTGGGACATTCCAGATTTTTACTTTCTTGGGACATCCCACCCTAAATAATTCCTTCAACTTAGGATATCCCCTTCAGCAAATGATATCTTGAGCAATCTTTTCATATTTATTTCATTATTTACTTTTTTATATCAAATACTACGAGGTTTATTTTTGATCAGGGCAGAACTTATGTAGTACTTTCATATACTACACAATATGTAGCAGCCATATTGCATAATGTGTACAATCTTAATCATTGATGAAGATGGTGATCATCCAACTCTCCCCAATGTCTGAATTAACTCTTGATCTAAACCTAGCATTTTGGATCACATACATGTCAGTACTTGTATGAGTTATATACATTCTCACAAAATTCCACATAATAACTTATTTTTTGTCGAGATCACCATGAGCTTATAATCAGTAATGAGCATCACATCTTATATCACTAAGATCATTTGGCTATTGCTGCACATGGCAGATACAAGGCCATAATCTGTTAGAAAAATGAGAAAATAAATCAGAACCACAGCAGCTAGCAGCACTAAAAAGTACACACTGACACAAAATCAATCAGTGTCTGCTGATAATATAAATAATAAGTGTAATATGGTGTCTATCTCACAGGAAAATCACTTCATTTCATATGTTGCTGTCTTTCATAGTTTGTTCTGTGTTTTCATTCTGATGTTCTATCTGTTCCAACATTTCATTTGTTGTGAATTGACATGCTGCTTATGGCTCCTTGCCACAAATGACTTCCGCTTAGAGTGTTAGAGTATTTGACATCAATTTAGTTATCTTAGATGTCTTCAAGTGATAATTGTCAGGTGTAATGCCCAGCTTCTATCAGTAGCATTTCTCTCTCTAATCTCTTTTTAATTGATTGAATATGACATTTCTTGCACTACTTCTCTTTTGTCAGAGTACCTGGGTTCTAGTCATACTTGCTGTATCAGTAAGAATAGACTTTTGACTCAATAGAACAAAAGTTATGTGTTCTAAACAATTCCATCATATAAAAGGTGTAAGAATAATTTATTCTGGAGCCAGCCTGACTGGTATAACCTAAAACCAAATAAAGGTAGCTTGAAAATAAGTAACATATTGGGATGTCTCAAAATTATCATCCCACCAATGAGTAAGATCCTGGGATATCCCAGATGATCAGCTTGGGACATCCCATCAGCAAGTAAGATTCTGGGATGTCCCAAGTTGATCACTGGGGACATCCCACCAATGGGTAAGATTTTGGGATGTCCCAAGTTGATCATTTGGGACATCCCACAAATAGTGATGGCATGGGACATCCCAACCTAGCATGGGGGACCTGGGATGTCCCAATACTGGCTAAACTGGGATGTCCAGGATACAGTCCATGAGACTTCCCAAAGGGTAGGAGCCCTGCAATGGGATGTCCCAGGCCTTAGCTAGAATGTCCCAGGGCCTTGGGATGTCTCCGGGTTCATGGACCTACTTAGGTGGATCAACTTAGAGAGGGAGCTCCACCTAATTAGGTACCTTAGGGGGGGTGCCTGAAGTGGATGGGACTTGAAGTAGGCTAGTTGTTGAGATGGCAGTCGGAGCTGCTGCTGGGTGTGCGTACGAAGACAAGTAACTACTACTTGGGTCGACGACAGGACTAGTACTGTCAGAGGAACTTGAAGGCCCGAAAAATAAAAAGTTCTATTCAACCGCGATTAGCGCAAAGGGATTACAAACGGCGAAGCACTCACAAGGAAAGAGTCGAATTCAGCGGAGGAATTGTTTTCTGGCGATGGTGGCATGGTCTGATGACACGCCAAAGGAGGCGCCCTTGATTGTTGTTGGTCGGATGTGGGGCTGGTGGTACATCTCAAAGTACCTCCCGGCGCAGAGGACGATGGTGGTAGCAAAGCAGGAGAGCAGCGGATGAATTCCGAGTTCCTGTTATTCCTCCTGTTAGACGACGTTGTCTTCTTTGCAGACTGGAAGGACTTTTTTGTCATCGGCGGTGCAAACCTGGTTTTAAATTTTGGGACATGTGTCTTGTCAAACTCATGCATTGCAAGCTCCAACTCCTCTCCTTTCTTCCCTCTTAACAGAAGCTCTGCAATCTTTTCACACCGTTCAACATCTTTCTGTTCAACGTTTCGTACCCTCCTTCCGCACCGCTCGGCTCCTCGTGCTTTTGACTTCTCTTTCTTTGCTCTGGAATGTAAAGGCTGAAATTCGTACTCAGTGGGATACATACTACGTTTACGCTCCTCTTGTTTAATTTCAGCCTTTGCACGCCACACCGACTTCTCATCCTCCGAAAGATTCTGCCAAGTCAAGCCGATGATCTTGGAGAGTGTGCTATGATTCGTCTCGACACCAGTCGATACATGCTGACTCTTGATGAAGGACGAACGAAAGAGGAGGAATGCGTTAGGAGAACGAGGAATGTGGTTATCTAGCTTCTTGGGATGGGCGAGCCGACGAGGCGAAGCGAATTCGTTGACGAAAGGATGAAGGCTAGACTCGGGAAGAGATGCCGAAGACAAGCCGCTCAGCTGCGTTTCGCTCGACATTTTTTGACTGCCTAGTGGCTAAAATGAGGATATCTGTGTCACATTAGCTTGCTCGGAGGGCGCTTACCGCCAGCACCAGTACGCCTAAGACCTCTCAACCTTTCGGCAGGCATTATCTTCTCTTTGAGGGTCAGCAGGCTGGTACACAGTATCGACAGACAGACATAAGAGATGCGACTTATAAATCTTCACGGAAATAAATTCGGAACGACTAGCCCTGAGAACCACTCCACTCATAGCGGTCCCGAAGCATTTTGGAGTCGGTCGAGCTAAGCGACGGAGGGTATATGATAAAAATGTAAAGGTCACGAAACTATTTTAAATTTCGACGTCTACTGTTTTCCCCGTACGCGCGTGCGATGCACTTTCTGGTGCAACTTGCCTTACATGTTGCGACCGTGCATGGTCGCTCAGAAGTGATTTGGAACCATAAATATCTCATCCTCTAACCCTACCAATCCTGTCTCAGAAAATCATTTGGGACGCGGGGTTTCTGCGACCGTATACGCTCCAATACCATAAAAAATCCTACACTACATAGTACTCTACGGAAACAGATTCCGCCTCAAAACCTGCGCACCTCAGTTTGAATGGGACGCCCATCTCGCTTGTCATAAACATCTTGCATGGCCATAAGTTCCAATATTGAATACTTCTCCGCCGTTCTAAACTGGCTTCGATGTCCCTTATGACTGGTTTCGATCACTGGTTTCGATCAGTTTCGATCGTTTTATGACTGGCTCCGATCACCTACGCATTCCTATTCAGTGCTTGGCTGTGTGAAAAATGAAAAAACTCCTACGTGCAGGACTGTACTGGCACCAGTACAAAATTCCATGGCATTGATGGCAATGCGAGGTTACATATCTGCAACGGGAAAAACGAAAGCTCCAACAATATAAAACCAAGTCTATCGTCCAACAACTTGAAAGGGCTCGCGATCGGCACCGTCGGTCGGTGGATATTTATCATTCACAACGCTGTTAATTTCCGTCAAGGAAGGGATAAGTAGTTTTTGACTGATAATTCCGTAGACAAGAGAGGCTCGAGGGTCGTAAAATCTTTAACGGAGGGGACGAGCCAGGGACAAATGCCGGTGCTCAATCGCGGACGTGAGGTCGTAAAATCTTTGATGAAGGAGATCAAACGGAGGCTGTTTTCGTTTATCACGACGCTTGAGCCTCCGTGACGAGTGCATCAAGACCGAGTCAGTCCGGATCCGTTTGTGGCATGTACAATCATTAAGGCTACATGATTACATCTAACCAAGGATTCAGTGTAAGATCGATAAGATCAGCCGAGAAATTAGGCCTCCTTTCATATTTGGATAGTATCGTTCTGAGCTCAAATCAGATAAAAAGCGATCGCATTAAGCCACAAAATCGAACGCGCATTACGACGCACTGACGTCAGCGTCGTTATGGACTTCTCCGATCGTTTTCCACAGATGCGCGCCACCGGACATTTTTCATATTCATATTCATATTCACTTTCATTTCTCCCTCCCCATTTCTCCCCAGTCCCCTGATGCCCACCACGGTCCAACTTTCTCGACTCTTTACCTCGACTCCGTGACGCCGCCAAAATCAACGCCAATCTTGTTGCGCCTGCTCACGCAGTTCAAGTCGTGAAGGGTTGTGGAGCCCGACGAGCTAGAATCGGCTTTGGCGCAGCCTTTGCTTGCTGCTGCTACATTCCGACTTATTTATCTCTACATATTCTGTACAGATGCACCGTTTTTAGACGGAAATAAGAGAACCGGTCAGTCTGCTCCCTTTCCTCAGGCCAATTGTCCTGATCAGTATCCCCTCTCGGCCATCTCTTTACGCGCTCCAGCTCAAGGCTTGCCAGTCTAGCTTCACACCACGGGGAGAGTGGCGGCCGCAACGCGGACCCTATCGCCGTGATTGAACACTTCCTTAATGCAGTAGTATTCGACTCGATGACTTTAGTTTACTGTTCCGGCGAAGCTTGGTTTCTCTCCACTGAGTCGTTATCACATTCCCTACACCCTACTCTTCTTCGGCTGTTGTTGTCTTCCAACATTCTGACAAGTATCTGGTTCACGTTCCTTCCACCCTACATTTTGACTCCCATTGACCCCCATTGGGTCTCATTGCCTTCCATTAGATCTACACCACGGCGGCTTATCGTGTTCGTGCAAGTACCATTTTATTGGCAGCCAAATGCCGTTGGTGATGCAAACCTGTCCGAGTCTCCTTTGCAAATTTAATATGCACGTCCTCTGAATCGCCTTTAAACAAGCAGACTGACGAGAAAAAAAGACTTCAACACTCCGAGATGAAGGTAGATAATCTTGAGTAGATTGATAAGCCCCAGTCATCTTAAGAGAATGCTCGTTGCCAAAGTTCTCTGAACATATGTAGTGTTTACCTAAAGGAGGTCTATCGTCCTCGGAACACAAGGAGAGCTGACGAAGGTCGCGTCACATATATGGAGTATATATCTTCCCCAGACGACCTTGCAATCATGATGAGCTCTTCCTTGGTATCCTCAGCGGACAAGCTTTTTTCAACCCTTTTTACCACAACAGATGCGTCCAAGGTAACGGTTAATACGCCGATCGTTGCGCCCGCTCGAGCAGCCGTTGTCAAGCCCGATGAACTGGATTCTTTTTTGGCTCTTCCCTTGCGTACTGCCATCTCTGAGCCCCAGCATCACCCATCCTATCTTGCAGCTTCAATGACCTATGGTTTTTTCAAAAGTGACATTTTCAACAATCACGTTTATCTCAACGAGGTGCATAAATACAGACCAGCCATTTCTAGCGGGAACTCAGATAATTGATCAGTTTACTCAACTTCCTCCAGCCAACTGTCCTAATTTGTGAACCTTGGCGATGAGGACTTACGCGCTTAAGGCTTTCCGGATCTGGTTGAGCTCGGTTTAACCGGTGAGGTTTGTGGGGATGCAAACGCCGTAGCTGAACACGTTCTCGGTATAGCAGACGTTAGAAGTGGACTGCCCACACCGCCGACGCTATTTCTAACGTTGGGCTCTCGAGTTCACCAGGCAATAAGCGAAGACATCACTCAGCTAACAAGGTCAACACGAGAGTCGGCCCAACACGAGATCCTCAACCACACGTCGCTCAAGCCTCGTCGTTATCGTCTCCTACTCATGGAATTTGGGGGCTCTGTACCGCACCTTTTGTTTTTTCAGTACAAATATCGTTTTCGTTTTCTCGAGGCTGCTGTCATAGGTTGCACAATGCGCGAACTTGAATATGAAACCGGCTTTGCTGGGGCTGGAAGCCCGGAGCACACAGACCCATCCTGCTTCTCCAACTAATAGTACATCCCAGACCCGAAGAGACATATAGTTTATCGGACGAGCTGCGCCGTGCTAGTGAAGCTGTTGACAAGTGACGAGCTCGAGTCCCCGATCTCTGATGTACATGTCCTTGCCACTTGGTCTCTTTTTCTCTTTTCTAGATTCTGACGGTGTTCGCGGTACCTTTAAGGAGCAGAAACCCAAACAAGCATGCAGGCGTAGTCTCCTCTAAGCAGAGGTAAATTAGAAGACAACCGTTCTAATCTGCTATCGAGTCAACCACTGACGTATGACCAGCTACAACACGTCTTTAGTTTTCGTCGTCAATAATAAACTTTTGGAATCGGATTGTCGATTTGCGAGCATCTTCGCCATGCAATGTAAATATTAGTATAACATGTTATGTATAACACTGTTTCTTTTGTTGTAGAAACTTACGATGAACCTTTGTCTGACGCGGCCGCTTATGAAAGTGCCCTTTTGTCCAGGCTACATGGTGTTTTGAAGTCTTGTCTACTTAAGCAAATCCTTTATGCCTTGAAGGTGACCTATCAGCTCGAGGCTCATCCATGAGAGATATGCCAGAACGTTACAATGGAGGGAGGGAGTGGACTAGGATACATAGAAACAAAATCAAGAAATTAAAGTCGACTTGAACTCGGAGTACAGCCCAATCGCCAACGATTTTCGGAAAATGGAACGGTATCTCATCTCCGCCTTCATCAGCTCCTCGATCTCCAGGGTAAGATACCCATCAACAATCTCGAGAAACAGAAGACACTCTCCATGCATCTCAAGTAAAGCATATCCCTTCACCGTGAAATTGGCTTGAGAGCTCCGGATTTCCTGACTAAGACTCCACTGGGTATCTGCCAGCAGCCTTGCAAGATACGCCAGCTTCTGGAGATACAATAAGTTTAGCGTAATCAAGTCCATTTTTGCACGGTGCAGGTTTTCCGTAAGGAGAAGGCGGGAATGATGTTCAGCATAACGAAGACTATAGAAGCATGGGTCAACATTTCCAACCCATCACGCAACTAAGACATACAGCTGGGTGTTTGTTATCAAACTGCTTTCGTGAGCCTTGATTTTCTCTTGCACTTCAACTGTAGAAGTTAACGCCTTAGAAATGGATTGCAAGCGTTGATCGAAACCTAGTAGAAATGCTTGAGGTGTTAACATCACTCGAGTACAATGTATCATGTACATACCAAACGCCTCGCCACAGCCGGGAACCGAGAGAAACCATTTCTCAACCCGTTTGTGTCGCATTTCCATCGTGCTGAACACTTTTTGAATATAAGCCAAATTGTCTGTCATCGTGTAGAGAGTGCTATCTTGTTCACTGGCAGAGACCATTTGTCGGCCTTGAACATAGCTGGGTTCACGAAACGAGAAGGTAAGCCAAGTCAAGAGGCAAAGCTTTGTAATGAGAGATAGCATAAGTAAGTGCCGGTGCTTTGAACCCTCGGATAGAAACAGTAAGGGGGTTATAAGGACGAACGAACTGGGGCTTTTATCTAGCCTGACATAACCAACCAACCTCATAAAAAATACAAAAAGTACTGATCCCTTTATACTTTGAGCCACTCAAAACGCTTCCTGGCTTCCCAACCGGCCGCCCATACCTTGTACTAATAGTATAAGAGGCCAGTCACGTGGCTCTGTACGCGTCAACATCAACCTTAGAAGTCCTGCAACTAAGTCCCGGCCACTCTCCACCCTGACTCGGCGTCCTGTCGTGGTCCAATCCAGGGCCTAACAAAACACCAAGTCAAGGCTGAGCCCTTACGCGCTTTTTACGTTCAACCCCTTTCCCGTCCGTTACTGGTTGTTTGTCTAATGCTTATGGGAATCTAAATAACGAAAGCAACTTTCGGCGGGCTGAAAGGGTGTAATGTCAAAAAATGATCTTTATTTATAACTTGTGCGTATAACAGTTGGTAGTACAACTTCCGTATTTAATTTTTTGCTTGCGGTGCAGCCCCACTCGCTATTGTCCCAGTTGTCCTTCTTTTTTTTTTTCGTCTAGACGTCCAGACATGGAGTTTTTTTTTGATTCTGCTTGTGGTGCAGCTCCACTACATTCTCACTGTTATAATTGTTTTCTTTTTGTTCAAGACTTCCCGCGTCGATATCTTGCGTCACGTCCCTCTTCCAGTGCAGCTCCACTAATTTGAAAAGTTCCGAATTGCACACCAATTGGCCAGGTTTTCGATTCTTATTGTTTTCTGCAGTCGCATGTGGCTTATCCCTATGCTTCTCCTCGATCACAGAAACAGGAGACCGTCCAACAAGTCACACTCCGAGCGCACTAGAAGACGAGGGGAAACTGGGAAGGCCGAACCATTACCACTTCCAAGACCAGGACCAGGACCAAGCTTCTTCTTTACCTCACTCGGCATCGGACCCGGAAACGTTAACAACAACAAATTTCACGTTCAGGAACACGACGATTATCACCGTCGTCGTCGTGACTCGTATGGCACTAGCAGCATCGTGTCGTTCCATTCAATAACCGGAAGTATCGATGACGAATCCGAGCCTCATGTCAAAGATGGAGATGTCGAGAAAAAGCAGCGGGGGAAGATGCAGATAGAGATCTACGTGTTACCTGCTACACCGGAACCTTGTTCGGAGTTACGGTGCGTTGAGCGAGGATTTGGAATTGGAATTGTGAGGAGGAGGTGGTGAATCGGGAACAGCCTTCTAGTGTCTAACGTCTGATTCTTTCGTAGGCCTCCAAGACTTTTACAATCACGGCCTATCACATAGCTACCTCTAATGATGCCCGCTCGATGGCTGTAGCTACAGTTTCTTCGCGCCCACTGCACCAACAGGATGCTTTACGTATGCCCTTAGTGGAATACCGACTATCAGTGACCAAATCCCCAAGCCTACGTCCATGACTGCGATGTGGTGTTCCGCGGCAATCGCTTCCGTTTGTTTTTTCAAAGGCATTCCATTAAATCCGACGCTGGCCATCCGTGGCGATCTCATCATCATGCGTGTTAGCCAGAGAAACACTCGGAATGTGGTTAATCTCAGGTCGAGGGACACCGGACTGGCCCGCCTTGTTGCGCAGGTAAGCGTTGTTGCGTTTGTTTGATCATGGCGCTACTAATAGCACTATGGCCTTTGTCCTGTTCTAGATTTGCACCCCATTTGGTACGATTCCAACACCGGCGCGGACGACAGCTAAAGTCTGCTTTGAATGGAAGAGCCCGATACAATCCGATTCTG
This sequence comes from Dendrothele bispora CBS 962.96, assembly GCA_004369135.1. Classification (NCBI taxonomy): domain Eukaryota; kingdom Fungi; phylum Basidiomycota; class Agaricomycetes; order Agaricales; genus Dendrothele; species Dendrothele bispora. Next base: position 30,990 of record ML179806.1, on the reverse strand, counting down.
CTCAGCCCCTGTCGAGGTCATCGTGTCAATGCCAGAAGAATCGTCGTCAGATGCTACGGATGATACCGCGGTTCAACCTCAATTTTCTGTCAAAACAAGGGGGCTTACTCCGGGACAAGTCGCTCCTTCTGGTTCTCCTTCCTCGACTGTCTTGCTATGTACCTATCGTGCAGTCAGTTCGAAGTATTCCAAGTATACTGTTGGGGGTGTTAACATCATGTTCGTCAACCCCATGGGAGTAGTATTCTTCGTCATCTCCGACTGGGCAGTATTCCTCACATCGATCGAAGAATCAGAAGAAGAGGGTAGACCTGTACCCACCTTCTTGTGTATTGTTACCTCCTAAGGGTCTAATCTTCTTTTATGATCCTCTCAGTATCATACCTTGGTCTTACTTCATCGGTATGGCCGTTGCCTCTATCTTTGCGCAGTTATCAGTCTTCATCAATACCACCTTTGGTTCGATCATAGAACCTCTATTGTACGCTCTTATGCTTACCCAAGGCAAGGGCCGTCTGGTGGAAGGCTCGCTAGTCGAAAGTATCCCCGCTAGTGTTCTTTTAATACCTGGTTTGAATATGGTCAACGCTCGGTCAGCTCCCGACCCCGTGGATGACCCGTTCTACCAATTTACTGTCGAAAGTCTCATATATTTCTGCGCTGCTATTCTCGCCTTCGTAAGTTGCATTCTTCTGTCCTTTCAAGCGGTAATTTACCACCTTGTCTAGTCTTACCACGTCGATCTTTGGTGTTCTCTCAGAACGCATGCCTCGCAAATCTGGCAAAACCCCCGGCGGGTTCTTCAGCCACAAGATTTGCCTCTTTACCACCAAATTTCTTTGTCAGAAACCATGACCCAGGACAACTTCACGAGAGCTGTCGCAGTGGCTACTGTCAGTGCACTTCGTCATCAGCAACATGTCTCTCCTGCAAGAATGCGCGCCGTGTCCGCTGCAGAAGTTGATGGCCACGGTGGTGGGCATGGCGGACATGATGCACCCTCGTGGAGTCGATTAACTAGCGCAAGCGTGTTGTTGGCATATGCGGCATTATGCAAGCATTATGTGCTATTATCGCTGGTGTGCCCCCTCGTGACTTGAGAGAGAAGGCTCGATGTCGTCGACGTCATCTTGAGCGGTTCTGGGCTGGACGAGAAGTTCCTTGGCGTCACATTGTTTGCCGCAGTTCCAAATGCAACAGAATTTACGAACGCTATTTTATTCGCTCTCAATGGGAGTATCGCTCTGAGGTGAGTCTCCAGCGCAATATGTTGTCTAAAGCCGCTACATAAGATTTCAACTCGCAGTATGGAAATTAGCTCTGTGTACGCTTTACAAGTCTGTCTGTTGCAGACTCATGCTATGGTGGCATTCTCTGCGCGGTACGCTCCCGAACGGATGCACAGAGTCGCGTATACTCCCTGGTACATTCTCTTTACGACGATGGTATACAACTTTTGCTGATGGCCTTCCATAGGCTTATTTTTCCTCGCTGGGAGGTCGTTGTCATCATTCTATCAATGTCTATGTTGAGCTACACTCACGCTGAAGCCAGGAGTAACTACCGTCGTGGTAGCATTCAATTGTCAGGTGCGTTTCCCAGCCCCCTTTCTACCGTGATTCCTCTAACAGTTTGCGTACAGTTACCTCGTCCTCACTTCTGGATTCCACTTTACTCCGCGGAATGAGGTATTTGAACCCGAACATGATCTTCAGTCCTCTTCGTCGTTTACAGAGTTCCCTTATCTGACGGCGTTGCAATATGCTCGTTGGTATTTCTTCTCTTGGCGGTCAAGCACCAATTTTTTAAACCCCCAGAACATTTTTTACATGTTCACTTGCCGAAGGGTTACATTGTACTGTATATAGTGTCCGTCACACCCTAACCCAAGCAATCACCACTTAACCCTTTCCCCTCTTCCTTGGTTCCCCTTTAATCACTCATCATGTTTTCTTCGACTTTTCGTTGTAACGAATGATGACTTGTAACGACCCCCACCCCAACATCACACCTCCCAAGCTCGACCATTCTTGTCTTGAGAACTCTTTTTCTCTGTGTTATTTTCACAGAATGTTGTATCCCCCAATTTTTAGACTCGAGTCAGATCTTGAATATCTTGAATGAGATGACCTAAGGAAGGCGTTGAAATGATCCGGAAACCCAGCTTTGAGGTGATGGTGGATAGTCTTGAATCCTAACGTGCTCACGAATATGTACTAGGAAAGGTCTTGCCGCGCTAGGGGCGGACAGAAAAGGAAAGTATATTCACGCGGGTCAAATCTTTCCTTAGCTTGGGCCTTCAACTTTTCCTTTGGCCTTCCACGATGGCACCTGTAAAATCATCAAAAACGTCCAAAGTGCCGACTTTCTCATCAAAACAAAAAATGCCTGAAGAGGGTACGATTTCTAGGCTAATCGAAAGAAAACTAAAAAAGCCAAGACTGTCCCCTCTAAACTCAAAGCAAAATCACCCAAACCTAAAGCTATAGCGGACGAGGAGGAGCAAGACGAAGACGAAGAGAGGAATGGTGATCAGGAGTGGGGAGGAGTCAATAAAGCGGACGAGGAAAATGACGTGATCCATGGATTTTCTACCGACGACGACGACTCGTCTGACGATGAAAATTTTGCTGAGCCTTCCGAAATAGATGTTGGAAGGCTACCGACAATTGCAAAAGACGGTGCGACTGTGAAGGGAAAGTTGGAAAAGGCGAAGAGACGAGCCTGTGCGTTTTTTCACATTTGTCAAAAAATGATCGCTATTCAACATTATAACATGCCAAGTAACAACGTTAGCGAGGATGGTAAAACCGCGGAAAGTAATATTTTTGATCAAGTTTCTTCTGAGGTATGTATATCAAGTGATCGGAGTTTAAGGAGAAGGGTGGTATTCGCGGAGGGATGGATGTTGGCTTTCACGGAGAAATACACCCAACCGTGCGCACAAAGAGTAGCAAACTGACGTGGAGGGCGGAGAGGATGGAGATATATGCTGCTGCAAGTATGTTGTTCTACTAATTGTAATACGAGCAATTTTGAAGTACACTGCTTAACGGTCATCAACTACAAATTAAGGAGGGCCCGTTCACTTACCTCACTCATCAAGCCGCTTGAGATCAGAGAAAAGAGCTTTCATATTTTTTTCTTCAAAGGCCTCAACTGTGCCTCGAATAAGGAGTTCTGCAACGCAAATCAGGATTCGGGAATTCTCTGAGATTAAACAACAGACTCATACCACTTGGAGTACCCGTTTGTGCAATGGCAAAAAATTCTGGGGCCACGCCACCAAGAGAAAGGCGGGTGACATATGGTTGGTCTTTCTGCCATCCGAGTGCGGTCGCTACCTCTGCGGGCACGAAGAGGACATTGTTGTGCACCTCGACAGTGTACCGTCCGCTAAATAGCCGATGGATTATCTTTGTTGGACGGATTAGTGTATGAGCTCGAGACCGGACTGCGTGGAGGAACATGGTGAGTTGAGAGAGTCTTGCAATGTCTATTTCTCTCGTGGAATTATTAGTAAGGTCGGTTGAAACCTTGCGCTGACTAAGCAGCTTTCGACGCGTTTTCATGGCGAATCTTACTTCTCGAATCCGCTTCTCTATTGCTCAGGATTTGCACTTAACGCATCAATGCATCATCAACGACCAGATCCAATTTCGCAGAATGCGCGTTCAGCGTTCAACGCTGAATGCCGCTCATCATCAAGTAACACGCACATATATCAATATACTTTACAAGTCATCGCAAATTCACTGCAAATTCACGTCCGCCACGTCCATGCTCATTTGATCCACCATGCGTCCAGTCCAGTGGCGAAACCAGCTGAGAACGGGTATCTCCTGTAAAACGCCAGTGTTACGCGCGTTTTCAGAGAATCGTAAGAATACTCACAAGGACATTCTCCAGAACAAAGAGAACTGATAATACTAGCCCGATCCACCAGCGTGCTTCTTCCAGCGTTGTTGGCTTCCTTTTGCTTGAGTTGTTCAACACCTGCATCGCCAGCTTTTCCCATAGTTGGATCTTCAGAATTAGAATTGAGCACGAGATAGAAAATATCCTAAGATGACATACCAATTCTGCTATGGTGCTATTGCAGACCTCAACCAAGCCCTTCCATTGCTCCAAGCTTTCTTCCTGGATTTATGATTAGTCCAATGTCAATGCCACGCAGAATCGGTGTTTTATGCACCATTGAGCTGATCTTTTGTTGTGCTTTCCGCAGGGCTATCTGTGGTGGATGAGACCGGTGCAAGGGATATATCAGTTGAAAACGCCTACTAGTAACTCTTGTCTTTCCGTTTCTTTGGAGTTCACATTGTTCTATGAGGTATCAGCAAGTTAGGGGGAGAGACAAAAAGATAGACAGATACCTGATAATCGAGAAGTCTTGAGAGTTCACCAAGATCCCGTCGGCGGGCGACATCAAGGGCTCGGAGGCGTCCGTTTTCAATGCTCATCGAATTTCGCTGTCTTTCAAGCAAGGTTAATCGCTCTTCAAGCCGTCTCCTCGTCGATCGTTCCTGAAAGCACGTTACAAGTGGTCCAATAAGTAGTTGAAATTCATAAAAATTACTCTGTCGATCTCCTTTTGCTGTGGCCCTGCAACCGCTCGACATTTGTTAGGGACCCAGGGCACCAGATTTTTCGAGATATCTGTGTGGCTTTCATTGCTTGAGGCTGATGACGAGGCACTGTCCTCTGCACCCCGCTTCTTTGACGCAGGCGTAGCAGAGAGAGAAGGTACAATAGAGGGAAGCAAACCAGTTTCAAACGACGGAAAAGATCGTGTATTCATAAGGACGATAGCGAAGGGGATAATGAGGGAGGATGTGATCGAGTGAGCGTTGGGCGCCAGGCCTGTGAAGAGACTGTGTTGCAAAAACTGTATTTAAAGCACCACAAAGAGGAACGACACTGGCTAGAGAGCGCTATACTTCAACTTTACTCGTCACTCCTAGCCATTAACAATTGGAAAAGAAAGACAATTGGAACAATAGAGCGAGTGGAGCTGAACCGCAAGAGAAACTGCAAAAAAACCGCATATTGGGGTACCACAAGAAGAAACAACGCTGAGAAAGCCTGAGCTATAATCAAAACACATCTCCTGTCTGGACGAAAATGTCGGAATGAAAGGCGATTGGAATAGAGTGGAGCTGCACCCCAAGCATCAGCATTCGGAATGGAAGTTCAGATTCTCTAATTAGCACAAAGCACCACTTAACACAAGGCTGTATTTGAAATTCTACGGAGAGAAATAACACTTACATATTTTCCCAAAAAAACAATTGGAAGAATCGAAGTTAGTGGAGCCAAGCCACAAATATCAGCCATCTGGGCTTCTAGACTATGTTTTTTTATACGAGTGTGACGCGTGCCAGTAGCTTAGTAGAAGTAAAGGAAATAGCAAGGAAAGGTGTACATGTAATGTTCAGAGTGAGTAAATTTTTTGACCCGCATATTGATTGAATTTAACAGCCTGAATATCAAAATGAGTACAAAGCCGACTCGAGATCAGGCTTCAATTAATTTATTGTACGATCTGTGGTAAGTGTGGTGGCATGTCAGAAAAATCTTCCGTTCAAAGTATGGTCACAGACTTTAGCTGTCGTCCGCGCCGATGTTGGAACCAAGCCAAATGGGGTGCAAATCTAGAACAGGATAAAGTAGCGCCATGATCAAACAAACGCAACAACGCTTACCTGCGGGCAACAAGGCGGGCCAGTCCAGTGTCCCCCGACCTGAGATTGAGTATTTCTCTGGCTAACACGCATGGTGGTGAGATCGCCACGAATGGCCAGCGTCGGATTTAATGGAAGATGCCGACAAACGGAAGCGACTGCCCGCGGAACACCGCATCGCAGTCATGAACGTCGGCTTGGGGAATTGGCCATTGACAGAGTCGGTATTCCACTAAGGGCGTACGTAAAACATCCTGTTGCTGCAATGAGCGGGCATCATTAGAGATAGCTATGCGATAGGCTATGATTGTAACCGCCTTGGAGGCCTACGAAAGAATCAGACGAGGAGAAGGATAGATGTAAACCACATACGTCGTGTAGGTTGAACAGGATATCTACTTTTGGCCGTTCTTTCGACCTCTCTTGATGTGTACTTGTTTGCGACTGCACAAAACAATAAGAATCGAAAACCTGACCAATTGGTGCCAGGGACTTTTCAAATTAGTGGAGCTGCACTGGAAGAGGGACATGACGCAAGCTTAAGATATCTCGACGCGGGGAAGTCTTGAACAAAAAGAAAACAATTAGAACAATGAGAGTGAGTGGGGCTGTACCACAAGCAGAATTAGATGCAAGAAGGACGAGATAAGCTCCACTTCTGGACGCAAAGAAGTGAAAAAAAAATAAAATGAAGAAGGACAACTGGAGTTTGTATCAGATACTTACAAGGCTGAGCAAGCCCCCCAAAAGTTACTTTCGTTATTTAGATGGAACATCATGTTAAGTTCGTCTGCGATCTCTGAAGTCAAAGAAAGTGCACCCGGCATGTTTTGTGTCCATTGGCATTCGTTTCCCGTTAAGTTCGTATGCGCCTCGGCATGTTTATGCCATCCATTCGCTTCCTGTGGTCAACAATACATTGTTAAGTTACTATGGTTCTTCAAGGTGCACCTTGACTGTCCTGATTTAGCTTTTCAGGTATATGTGATCTTTGAAGTAAAGGAAAGGGCATGTTTTATGTCCATTCGTTTCCTGTGGTAAACGATACTATTATTCGTTTGGGAGCCTGGGAACAGTTTTAAATTAGTACGCGTCAACGGTTCCTCGAGGTGCACCTTGACCGTCCTGATTTAACTTTCGGGTAGATGTAAAGCTGTCTTTGTCGACACCGACGCGGCACCAGCTAAAGACTCGAGAGTTGGGAGCCTGGTTCAGAATGAGGCTGCCAGAGGCGGTAGAGCTGGAAAAATCTTGACCGCGGATAATTCAAGGAAGAGACAAGGGTCGTCCATGGTCAGATCCAGTGATGGTGGACATGTGTGTGTGTTTCTATCACACTTCACGACTTGGACGGTTCACCAACGATGATTTATCGAAAGACTGACGCAGGATGAACGTCAACAACTTGGACCTTACCTATGACATCGAGGTCGACCTTCCTGATCAGCTCATAGGTGACTCACTTCGTCTAAGACAAGTCATTACCAATCTCGTTGATAACGCAATCAAATTACCCCAAGCAAGTTACTGTTGATGAAGGTACATGTTGTGCTGGCGAGAGATTATCAGAATGATGCGACACGGGAGTTCTGTGTCAGCGATACTGGTATTGGTATCGCCAAGGACAAGTTGTACTTGATTTTTGACACGTTCTGTCAGGCGGGCGGAAGTTACTACTACTAGAGTGCGTCATTGTACATACATTTTTGCATGTGATCCTTATTGCATCCAATGTTTGTGTCATCAGGAATACGGTAGTACAAGTCTCGTCTCTCTCTTTAGTGTGCAGGTAACATGTGCCCTGTATGGCATGATGGCTTGAGGATCCAGTAACAACATAGGACTCCTCTACAGTCAGAGTTTCCTTTGACACAATAGTATATCTGCCCCTGCGTATACTGACATCGTGTATAGACAGGAGTTCACTACAAACCCCGTAGTGCTTTACGATCCCGACTCGAAAAGTTCGGATGACGTTTCGGACTGAGGCTTCTATACTTGCTTGTTCGCATATCGTCGTCGATCAGTTCGTTTCGACTGTCAGAAGTTATGGGCTCGCTCCAAACTTCTCGGGTACTCGAGTACGACTCGGTGTCCGTCAGGACACGGTTCAAATCCGACAAGCTCGGCACCGCCGTTGATTTTCTTAGTTTTAGTTGCTCACGCTTTCGACTTCTCTGCAAGCAGTCTCTAATTCTCCAGAAGCAAGCCATTGGGGGCCCACAAAAGCGCCAACTGGGAAGAGGTGGAGGAATCGGCACAGGGACCCAATAAGAACACGGCCGTTGGTATTTGGCCAAAGTTAATCTTTTGCCTTTTGTCTTTGTCTTTTGTCTTTCTATATTTAGGCTACTGTTGACTTAAATACATGGGACGACCTGCAAAGTCGTAGAGCTTTCTCTGCCACCCAAATAATGTCACTCTCCTCCCTTTTGAACGCTATAAAGTCATATTCCGAACAACGAGTCGAACCCACCGTAAGTGGTGGCAGCATCTGTTTCACCCGCTGACATATTTTCAGGGCTCCCCGATCGGTCAAAACTCAAATGAGTCTCGGATCAATGATACTATCGACCGAGTCAGTAATACCCAATCACTCCTCTCTCGCTGTTATCTGATGTGTCTTAGGTTGGCTCTCCCTCAGTTTCGGAGCTGGCAGGCGGATTGGAATCTCTACATCTGGAAGAAGAGTTCATGATGCCCGGCTCATTCTCTTCCAACCGGTCCCCAACAGCGGCTGCTGGTACCACGATTGAGGTGGGCAGCTAGCTGCTAGAGAATTAGTCAACGTTATATCACTCATATTCAACTTTTAGAAAACCCCGTCTCCTCTTGCCTCAGGAATACCAAGATGCGCGGTTTCGGGACTTGCTTCACAAATGGAAACATTGACCATGGTATATCTTTTTTTCACGGTGGAGTATAATGACCATATCACTCTATTCAGGACGATACCACAGAATCAATCACTGCCATGGAAACACTTGTCGCCGCGGCGACGTTGACAGCGGGTCCTATCGACACTTCGTCTCATACTAAACTTTTTACTTCGTCCGACGAGTTCTATCGACGGAAGGCTTCAACTTTGCCCAATTCCCTCCAGCCCTTAGGTTTGTCGGATGCCATGGAGAGTTTGGAGGCTGTAGCGAAGGCAAAGAAGTCCTCTCGCCCTCCGGCTTATCGACCTGGTCTTCGCTTCGGCCGCAGCCCACCTCCAAATCATTTGAAAGTCTATCCGCAGGCACCGAAATCACGTTCGCCTTCTCCTACTGCTCGTCCGTTGGGGAAATTGGAGCGCGATGAACTGAAAGAGCTGGAATCTCTTAGCAACAAATCTGACCGACTTAGTGCCAATGTTCTCGACGAAGCGTTTGCGACGTTTTCCGTGGACTCGCAGTGGGCCAAAATAGACGCAGCCACCGACTTCTTGAGAAACGGGCTCACGCGAATAGGAGAATTGGAACAGAAGGCGAAGTACAGAGAGACATCAGCAAAGTATCGGGGTGTATGTCGGTCAGGATTTGACGATACGACCTTGCAGGACAAGAGAGCGGATCTGCGGGAGCGCATGCGGAGCTCTCTAACGAAGATATCCACGATAGTTACACCAACTCTTCCTGAACGTCCCGTCAAAGTAGACACAGGTAAGACTTTTCTCACCTCGCATACATAACCTTTGCTCATATGTCTCCAGGTTATTTGTTTGATAACGCCCTGACGGAAATGGACCAAATTAACCAAGTCTTGATAATGCTTGCCGTCATCTGTAACATGGTGATCGGCCTATCCATTGTGAAGTCCAACTTCCTCATTGGAATAGCGGTGATGTGTGTCAAGCTTGGCATGTCTACCATCACGTCGGATGGCAGTAGCTGGCCACATTTATTCTCTCCTTCACAAAATGACATCATAGCGGACATGCCTAGCTCCCTACCTGATGCGCTGAAGAAGTTCCAGGTAGATGGTTGCTTTGACCTGTATGCGACATGCCCCTCTTGCAACTTTACACACAAGTCCCACCAACTGCATAAGAAAGATTTCTATTCCTTCCCCGAAACTTGTACCAACGACATAGTTGGTGAAAAAGGCAGACACAGGTGCGGTGCGCAGCTGTTGAAACATAGGCGTAACGGTATAACTGAACCTATCAAACCATACCTCGTGAGCTCGTTCCCGGACTACGTCGCGCGCTGCCTTGCCGATTCTACGTACCTTGAACAATCTATCGAGGCCACTGACTCCGCTTTGTATGCTATCCGTGTTGGCAAAGACCAGGACGGCGTTCGCGACGTATTCGAAGCAGATTTCATCAAAGACTTTGCCGGACCAGACGGGAAGTTATTTGTCGACCGTGGCAAGAATATCCGTTTGGCTTTTTCGATACACCTGGACTTCTTCAATCCCCACGGGGTGATGAAGCGTGGAGCTCACGATTCCATTGGCGTTATATCTTGCGCCAATTTGGCTCTCGATCCCTCGATTCGATATCTTCCCGAGTACATGTTCATTGCTGGAATCATACCCGGCCCAAATGAGCCAACGGTTGATGAGCTTGACCATTTTGTTCAGCCGGTGGTCGAACAATTTGCCCAAGCATGGCGACCAGGTCTGCATTTGTCGTCCACAGCAGATCCAAAATCCGAAGAGTCGGGGGCTGTAGTTGAAGCCGGTATTTTACTATCAGTGAATGACCTTCCTGCTGCTCGCAAGATAGCAGGTCTTCAAGGACCTATGTCAGGTCTCATCTGTAGTATCTGTCGGATGCGTGGCAAAAACCTAATCTTCAACACAGATCGTAGCCAATGGACACGTCGAGATGTGGAGAAACTACGACATTGGGCAAACGCCTACAGAAATGCCAATACTTTGGCCGAACGAAAGGCCATTTTCGATGATCATGGGGTTCGCTGGTCTTCATTGTGGCTGCTGGAATACTGGGATCCCACCAGAATGCTAGTAATTGATACTATGCATTGCATTCTGGAGGGCGTTGTCCATTATCACTGTCGCTATGTCCTTCGTTTATTCGCAGCAGCTCCGCAACTAAGTGCGGATGGCTTCAAGCACGCGTATGATTACCCATGGATACCCTATGATGTCGAGGTGGCCCCTTCAGGTTGCAATTTGGAAGAAAAACACGTACCGTTAGTCGCAAAGATACAAGAGGTTCTCTGTTTGTCACTCAAAGGGGATAAAGCCATGACTTTGGACCAAGTTTGGACAAGACTCGATAATCAGGGCACTCGAGACGCTTTGCGTTTCGTTGCCCACACTCTTGACCTCCCGGTGCGGCTAGACGGTGTTTGTGAAACAGTTAAAACCCTGTATGTGCAACGCGGAAAAAGGAAAGCAAAGCACCCTGATAGGGTCCAGTTTCCCTCTGGGCAATTCGTTGCCACAAAGAAGAATCATTACATCGCTTTGTTGCTTGATTGGGTGTGCATTATCTCATACTTCTATGTTATAGATTTTCTTACTATTGTTTCATAGAGATTGAATCAAGCCCTCAGTTCCGAAGCCCACATTATTAGAACCGGAACACCTGAAACCCTTGCTCACATTCAGCATGTAATCCGCGAGACGACCACCCCATCATGGCTCAATTCTGTGCCAAAGAACTACGGTGAAGCGAAGGCGGGCTCCATCAAGGCGGATGAATGGCGGACACTCAGCACGGTCTACCTTCCAATTGCGCTAATCACTCTTTGGGGCGACAACGATGGTTTTGCTCCTCCTGAAGACAATTCTGAACCTGGTTATCTGCTCAAGGCTCTTGACCATACGATGGCGCTTTTCCAGGCAACAGTGATTACATGTCGATATACTATGACAACTTCTCGTGTGATCGCTGTTCGGGACTACCTTGAGTCTTGGGTCAAGGATCTACGGACCCTTTTCCCGCATAGCCGAGGTGTCTGGCGCCCTAATATACATGCCGCCGGGCACATATATGATTTTCTTCTTCTTTATGGACCTGTCATTTCGTGGTGGTGCTTCCCCTTCGAGCGTCTAATCGGTGCCTTGCAGAAGATCAACACCAATGATCACATCGGTGGTAGGTGTCCATTCCTGATTTCCTAGCGGAGAAAAAAATGACATCATCGTTCCAAGGTGTCATGGAATCAACCATCCTCAAGACGTTAGCGCGGACTGCCAATATTCGCCGTTGGCTTCGTCGTCCCGAATGTCCCGAAGCAGTCCGGCAACTGAAGGTCCTTTTTGATAAAAGCTTTGTGCCAGCAAATGCTACCAGCGAAACTAGGGAGTTTGTCGAAAGGAAAGGCGCACGACGTGCGTATGCCAAGTACGATGGTGTTACTTTCTCAGGGGTAGCTACACATGCGGGCAACGCCAGCATCATATACAGACCAACAGTGGAAGGAGCATCTGTGGCAGGCCAGATCCAGCAAATGGAAGACGTTAAGACTGCAAATGGCATTGTTGTCCGCCTTCAGGTCCGCCCATATCAACGATTATCCAAGACTCTCTACGATCCTTTCCGACGCTATCCTCATTTTCAAGCTACTACTTATTCTTCCCTTCTTGAAGAAACAGTGCATCAGATCGGCCTAAATGATATCATTGCCCACGCTGCCCGTTTCGATTATTCCCATGGACGGTCTGTCTTTGTCAACTTGTCAAGAGAGTGAGGTTTCTCATTTTGTAAAACTTTCTGTTTTCTCATTATAAAACACAGTTAAGCAAATTAAAGATGTAACCGGACATTCTCATACCGCTTTATGTTTGCATAGTTCTGAGCACTTCTTATTTCTTGTTTTCTCGATTCTTTTTTGTATAATTCTAAACCACCGCTTTGGCTAGTCGTCTACGTCTCTAGCTACAAAGACGCGCCCTTTCCCCTCGAGGAGTTCTCCGCAGACTCTCACACTGCTTTCGAAGAGAAATTTGAAGATAATGACCAGATAAAATAGCTCGAAGTCCATCAGTCGCATAGCGCGCTTTGTTCGGGAGGATGCCAAGTTCTCCGTAGACTCTCACGTTGCTTTCGAAGAGAAGTTTAGAGATCATGACCAGGAAAAATGGCTCGAAGTTCATCAGTTGCTCATCTCTCACGTTGCTTTCGAAGGGAAGTCGCATCTCTATCTGATCTAAGTTGAAGGGTACAGAATCACGTCACTTGCGAGGTCGGAAGACAGTTGGAAATTTGAACGATACAACAAAAGGACCCTTGAAGAGGTTTTCCTGTCATGCAGCGAAAATGTATAAGCTGGACTGACCTGGAGTCGAGACAAATATGGAGACCGAAAATTCGCCATTAGCAGTGCCAACTTACCTGGCCCATATGAAAATTTGCAATACAGCAGAGTCGGATTTGCCGACTCATCAACTTTTCCCGACCCTGACCGACGGTAAGAGCTTGTAGCGCCCATAGACGAGTCAGAGATTGCTGGTAGTTGGCTAGCCTGCAGGGATTGGTACATATTAGTGCACTACACGGGTACTAGTCGCGATTACAATATTTGTCGAGAAGTACTAGTCGCGATTCGTCCCTTGATAAATTGATACTCCTTCGAAAGCAACGTGAGAGTCGCTATTCCACCGTCAGGAAAACTCCGTGAATCGTGTTTGGGATCCGCTCGACACAGTGAGCAGACCTTTTAGCTTTACCTTTTCTGTTCGACTGTTGTGAGGATTGGGCCCATCGATCACGTTCTCATGACCATGGGACATGCATGTTTGGATTGGCCCTGGTTAGCACGGTATAGACATCTTGACTTCGTCTCTCGAAAAATACGTGCCCTTGAAGCTCATTGAACGTGGCCGTAAAAGGGTCGGTCAATTATCATTATACTCCCTCCAAACGAAGTCACTGTGAGGTTGAGATTTTTGCACTTGTAACTTCTCCACTTGGGAACAACTTACAGCGAGGCAGCCTCAGCAGACACAAAAAAATACATTCATCGAATCTCGCTGCTAGTAAACAACAAAATTCGACGCTCACTCAACCACCTCGCAAAAAGAGAGACTCGGATGTAAGCACAGGTCTCTTCGTTCTTGCCTGCTGAATTGACCCTCCCAGGACAACGTTACTTGTGATGTGTGTGGAACCAACTTACAGCGAGGCAGTCTCAGCCGACACAAAAAAATACATTCATCGAATCCCGCTGAGTAGGTTCTTATCTCGCCTGACTTAAACTTGGTCCTTGAAGTAAATTTCAGTGCCCTGCAAAAATACAACCGTAAAGTGCACATAGACACTGAGCAGTGGGTAGATTGCCCAATGCCACCGTGTTTTAGCGTTCCGAAAGTTTGAGTTTGTGTATCTTGCAGTCTCAATCTGATGAAGGGATATCGATGCGAAGAAGTCCTTATGAAACCGCCAACCCCGGTTCGTTGCATTACCACAAAAAAAAACATGGATATATACCCAAACCTCGTATCCGGCTTTCTCAGCAATTACAAAGACGCTCTCCAAGGACCCAAAAGTGTTCGTTGCCACCAGATCTAGTAACATTCGTGGTACAGACAGCGCCACTGATTCTAGGAAAATTGGAACGGTGGCTCTACGTCCGGCAACGTGACATGCCAAGCATGGCGCTCAGAAGTCTGGCAATGGACCGTTTGCCTCCACAGCGAGGACTCAAGTTTCCAACCAAGATAATTAAGGGCCGTACTTACGACTTTTCTACTTCACCGAATGATACCTCTCGAGCTCTTAAGAATGTTTGTCAATACACACTTCCACCAGCCATCCATTCTGGTGCCCAAGATCTCCACCTGCATCGTCCGCTGATTAACCTCAACATCTCTTCAGAAGAGGCCGGAAGGTAGATATTCTAAATCATTGGATTGAAGACCAAAGGCAGGGCTATCGTCTGCAAGCTGATAGCTGGACAAAGGATGATAGCTGGCAATTCCCAACTGGGTAGCGTCCGTTGGCCAAGCCAACTCATCGCGTGACTGGGGTTCAGGAAGCGAGGAAGGACGGGTGGGGTAGTGAGACAAGTAGTGAAAAGCGTCGTTATTGTTGTTGTCCTGAGAGGACAAGAGAAGAAAGTTGTGATCAACGAGTGCGATAGGGGCTGTGTGATAAAGCTTATTCTAAACCGATCACTCACATATTTGGAAAGGATTTTGTCCCGGCCAAGAAGTGACTGCTCGAATTGGGGTTGAGAACCAGGAAGCGAGGAAGGACGGGTGGGGTGGGGAGACAAGTAGTGAAAAGCGTCGTTATTGTTGTTGTCCTGAGAGGACAAGAGAATTCGAAGAAGGTTGTGATCAACGAGTGCAATAGGGGCTGTGTGAACGAGTTGTGGAAAAGCGTCCCGATCTGGGGCGACATGACAAAGGAAGTTGCGGTCATCGGTAGGTTCTGCAGGAAGAGACATGGTTGAATCTGTCGGAGAAAAAGTATAGATGGACTGTAGGAAGTGTCGGGATCAAGGGCGCGGAAAAAGCTTATTCTAAACTGATCACTCACATATTTGGAAAGGATTTTGTCCAAGGCCTGGCCAAGAAGTGACCACTTGAAGACTTTCAAATTTCTTTCAACGTTCCTAGGTTTGGGATCAGGAAATTCCATAATTCGCTGAAAGAAGGCTTCCGAGCCGGGTTTGTGTTTCGAGACTGTAGTTGGACGGAGACCCCGGAGATTGCTCCTGATCCGATTCTTTTCTTCTACGGGAAATTCATCGTTAGTGAGGCGCTCGAGGAGATAGATGATATCCGCAAAGGTGACAAAGCATGTGTCGAGCTCGTCACGGTAGATACAGGAGATGACACTGTCACTTTCAACATAATCTTCCTGGCGAATGGGAATGCAAGAAAGAATGAGTTTGCGACCATCCTGGACCGTGTTAAAGCGGACGAGACGCCTGCCTGCGCGGATCTCCGAGGAGCCCCAATTATGGCAAACGGAGTCTAGGGGTGTAGTGAGTTGGAGAATGGGGGTTTGTGGATGGAGGTCATCCGGAACGTCCTTGGAAAGGGAGAATTTTGTGCGGACGAGTGAGTTTGCACGTATGCGGCGTGTGGACAAGGTGTTAGACACAGGGTGTGAAGCTCCCGAAGTGGTAGCTGCCCGACGACGACCGACGGGCGAGTCAGTCGTTGGAGTGCTTGAATCTACAAACGCGAGACGGCGGTGACGGCGAGCGGGCGAGGAAGTGTCTAGCCGACATTGAAGTTAGTTTATGAACAGACCGAACGAATTTCTTTGGCTTTTTTTAGAGACAAGAGAAACAACTGACTGAGCCAATAACGAAAGTGGCCAAACGGGACCGATGCAATCACAGCGTTGAGATTGTTCAGGGCCTGCACGGAGAGGAAAACGTCACGGTCGTCGTTGGGCGGGGCGGTTGCATCGGTTGCATCGAGCTGAAAGGTGTTGGTGTCGTCGAGCTCGCGTACCTTTGTGGCCACTGGTTTTTTGCCTACGACGAGACGGAGACGGAGAAAAATGGGGTCTGGAGAGAAATGGTGGAGACGTAGTTTGAGGGTGAGAGGCACACCGGGCTCACCCTCGTTAGGCGCATATTCGAGCACGGAGATCATCGAAAAGAAACAAAAGTCTGCCATTTCTCTGCTATTTACCCATATCCTTAGGGTCCGGATATAATATTAACATGTTTTGTGTCTGGCTACCAAAGGGTCCACTGGTGGCATTACGACACTGCCATTTGTCCCCGAGGAGTTCTCCGCAGAGTCTCACGTTGCTTTCGAAGAGAAATTTAAAGATTATTCACCAGTCGAAGTCATCAGTTGCGTAACATAGCGCGCTTTGCTCGATCGAGAGGATGTCGAGTTCCCCGCAGACTCTCACGTTGCTTTTGAAGAGAAGTTTAACCAGAAAAAAGTTCATCAGTTGCTCTCTCTCTCACGTTGCTTTCGAAGTCGTCTATCCGATCTAAATTAAGTTGGAAATTTGCAATAACGAAAAAAATACTCTTGAAGAGGTTTCCTGTCATGCAGCGAAAATAAGCTGGACTGACCTGGAGTCAAGACAAAACATGTCACCACGCGCTTGCGATTCTTATTGAACAACGCAAGTTGTATGAGATGCTGCTGTAGCAGTTTCCTCAAGTCGAAACATGAATTAGGTGAGCGGAGCGAAACCCAGTATCTAGTACCAGTGACCCTGGATGGTGCCGTAGGTCACCAATGCGAAGCATGCTAGAGTTCTAGCTGTACAAAAAGTACGCGCCATTTGCCCGCGAGGAGCTCTCCGCAGACTCTCACGTTGCTTTCGAAGAGAAATCTGAAGATAATGACCAGAAAAAATAGCTCGAACTCCATCAGTTGCGTATAGTGTTCGAATCAGAGATTCGTCAATGGCGATCACATGACTAAATCTTTCCTTTTGACGACTGCGACTCAAACACGAAATGTTTTTGAACCCAGGCACCCATATACATCCTTGTGGACTTCAAGGGTGTTGTTTTTTCGAAGACCGGTTCATTGCGAGATCCTAGACGCTGGCAGCCTGTCTTATCCATTTTCAACCAGAAATCATTGAACTCTGGTTAGCACTTCTCGTCTACTTTGGTCGCTGACCTTCTGATGGACAGAATCCGTGTTAGTATTCCATGTCTGAACGATCGTCTGCCACAATCGTTCTATGCGATGAATGCTCCTCCGGTGTGCCCGATTACCATGATTGTGACGCTGATTTTATTCTGGATCAACTACGCTCGTACAACTCGCCTTCCGAGACCGAGACTCGCCAGCTTCTCCTCGACATCGACTATTCCGAAAGCGCCATCAACAGATACTCCGAAGAAATCACGAAGCTTCAAAAGTGCATCGAGGCTCTGCAGACACAGAAAGCTCGTGCCACACGTGCGAAGGAAATTCGGCAAGCATTACTCGCTCCCATCAACCGGCTGCCCATCGAGATTTTGGAAGACATTTTCGCTCTGGTATGCTGTGGCGAAGATACCACTTGGTACTCGGAGGACTGTCCTTTTTTCGTGTTCCCGTTCACACTCGACATTGCCCACACCTGCACAGCCTGGAGAAACCTCGCTCTTTCAAAAGGAGAACTATGGTCGAGCATTGATCTTTTGTTTCATCCGGACCATATCCCGTGTGACCCCACCAAGCCACTAAAACTCCTAGCCAGCTATCTTTCGTACTCAAAATCCGCTCCATTGACCATCAGCGTTAGGGCCTATCCCGGGCAAGTCACTCAGACGGATTCCGAACTGTTTTATCATATGGTGAAGAGAATCTTGGGGGTGCTCCTCCAGTATGCCAAACGATGGAAATCAGTAGACTTGACTTTGGACACCAAGCTCTTCAGCCATTTAAAATCGCCTGCAGGATTTATCGACAGTCTGGCGGGAGGAGTGTCAGTACCGCTTTCTCTACCATTGCTAGACTCCCTAACGCTGGACTGGGAAAACACATTGGACGATGATCTATCAGATAATTGGTCATCATTCGGAAACGTCTTCATAAATGCCGTGATACATCAGCTCTCCATTCCTTACTATAATCCCAAGGCTCACCTGTTTCTCCCTTTTTCTCGATTGACCACCCTTCACATAAGAGAGGCTGATCAGTCTAACCTTCTCTTAGCCCTCAGAACTTGTCCTCTTCTCGAGCGTCTGCACGTCCAGAAATGCCAAATGCTTCGTCTGCATTCAGACAATTCACCGGCCAGTGCAGATAGTGTTGTGGCGTGTTGTCCCAAACTCATTTCCCTGCGACCCGAAGTCTCCGCCCCAGAAAGAGAAGAAAGTGGCTCACTGGACTTGCTTTCGTATCTAGAAGTCCCTACTTTGCAGGAGCTCACTGTCCACCAGAATACAAAACTGGGCAAGTTCTTCTGGTCTAAAGATGCCTTCAGATCCATGATCTCTAGATCCTCCTGTCGCCTGTACACCATATCTGTCTATGGCATAGTGTTCTCTCTTGACGACATACAAGATCTAATCCTCCTCTCTCCTACTTTACGTCGACTAGACTTGCAAGAATCATTCCATGGGACCAATGAAAGTCTTATCCCTCCTATTCTTCGAGCGCTCACCCTTCCGACGGCCGACATAGTTGAAGGTCAAACCCCAAGCTCAGACAGCCCAATCAAACAGAGAGACTCGGAATCCCTTGCTCATCTCCCCGAACTTGAGTACGTTCACCTTTCGTCACCGCTTCTCGGAGTATACTCCGACCATACCCACCTCATAGACATGGTCTACACCATGCTCAAGTCTCGCACGTGTGTAAATGGTTCTCAAACGATACCCTCAGCACTTCAGCCATCTTCGGCTTCAGCAGTTGGCATGACAATCAAAAAACCTTTCTTTAAGGATTTTGAGCTGTGGTACAGTCATCTGGACGAGCTTAAAACCGATGGGAACCGCCGTCTCCTCGTAGATTACAAGTATGGACGCAAGTAATAATTTTTTGGACTATGACCTTTTTGGCTCGCATGTATCTTTATTCTCTCTTAATGTCCCAATTCCCTTCATACCCCTACAATACGTATTCTCTATTCTGGATATCAGTCAAAGTCATTCCTATGAAAAATTGAATAAACTTCAGGGTCAAAAAAGAAACGTTATGGAGAATATTCAATTCAAAATTATTAATTGCTGGCAAAAGTAATCCTCAACTTTTTACCGAACAGGCCCTAATACTTTGTCCCCATCCACTGATAAATGTTTCGTGCAACAACCTCGTGTCTTCACACTCGCCTCTACACCCAGGGACCGATTGCATACTTACTCGTTCCTGTAAGGTTTTATTTAATCCTTACACGAGAGTCTCGCGCGATGCAATTCGAGGAGTGCTCAGGCCAAGGAAAACTACTCTTTAAGGATTTATACGCTGGGACGAGCGGATTCTCCAGAGAACGCGATAACCTCCCAAAGCAACAGTTTTCGAGTACCAGTGCGGTATCAAAAAGATCATCAACTGGACTCCAAGTCCAGCGAGCAGAATGTAAGACACCGGAAATATGAGAAAACCTTTATGCATTTACATACATTTTGAAGATCGAAGATTCGAAGTTAATAATCGGAATGAAGCAGATTATCGCCCGGCGGCACCCAGATTTTTGCGTCCACGTGGTGCGTCCAACGTCCAAGTGCGTCCAAGTGCGTCCACGGTGGCTGTGCTAATCCCAGTTTTTTCGTGTATGAATCAAGTATGAATACTTTGAGGATTTTTTGGAACTCCAAGTCATCTTCCATTCACTCTTCCATCCGTAACGTTACAGTACAAAAATTACTTTGACGCGTAATAGCCATATAATTTAGTTCATAGTTAGACTCACTCCCCCGCATTTATCCAAGATCACCCCACTCGGAGTCTATCTGAGGGCTAGAGGTTTTCTGGAAATCTTTACTTGACCTAAAGAAACTTCCATTGTGAAATTTTGAATCTTGAAACTATAATGAGCTTTCTTTTAAAAGCATAGTTATTAGAGATAAGCATACATAGGCTGTATTTTTTGCATGAATATCAATTGACTTCAGATAAAAAATACAGTCTAAGAAATTTACATTGTGTTTGGCTGAAAGCCAGATCAATCCACAAATTGTGCTAGTAAATAAAGCTGGAAGATACTCAAGGAAGATCAATGGTATTTGTATAAAATCATAGATGATAAAAATGTCTACCTAAAAACTTATAAAAGCCTTACCTGTAACCTCATCATTTGAGTCTTTGGGACTGCAATCTAGGCTGTATGCCAGTTTACAATAAGTATACACCTTCAATTGCAGACACACTCTGAAGGGTTCTGAACATTTTGGACACACTAGGGACACATTTGGACGCACTCAATTTAAGTGGGACGCACTTTGGACATATTTGGACGCACTTGGACGCACTTTGGACGCACTGAAATCAAGTGCGTCCAAACATGCGTCCAGAGTGCGTCCAAAATCTTTTAAAGTGCGTCCAAAATCATTCCGGGTGCGTCCATAATTTTTCAAAGTGCGTCCAAATTTCTTAAAAGTGCGTCCATAGACTCAAGTGAGTCCAGCATTGTATAGCCTACAAATACAAATACATATTCAATGTATTGGTATAAATCAAAACTAGCATCAATGGACACATCTTGGACGCACCTTGGACGTAAAAATCTGGCGTTTTATAATTAATATTTATTGCCTTTAGTTGGGAGGCGCCGGCACGCGGCAGAGCCCGCCTCGGGCAAGGTCTTCGTCGAGATTTTATATACATTCACCATGTAGCTAGTGCTATGAGGAACTAGGTTGGTCTTTCGTGATAGGGGCAGCAGGATAGTAGTAACAAAGTCCAAAGCAACAAGTAAGGAAAAGCCAAAGTGAATCACAAGTACAAGTGAGGTAGATTTTAGCATTGAATATGTAACAGCAGAGGGGTAAGGGATAAAACCTGGTAGTACATGCAAACTAGTCGACAGCAGAACAAAATTTTTACTCAGATGCATCCGCCATACGCGTGGGGCTGGGCTTGAATGATGGGTAACCTAACAGAAGTATAGGTATTAGCTAGGTCATCATAATGGAAGACTCAAGATCAAGGGCAGACCTTGGGCTCCAAAGAGTATCTTCATAAAGTTACGTTGACGTTGACGATCAGTCAAAGAGGGTAAGGACTGTCTGGCTATGAGAATGTTGTACTCAGACTCAGTCAGGTCCGAGCCATCACTGTCATCATCAGAGCTACACTCATCCGTTGGTTCGTCTGAGTCCATGGCCTCATCATCAGGCGGCGGTCTCGGAGTCGACACATCTTCACTGCTGGAAGGCGACATGGCCATGGTCACGTCCGCATTCTCATCAAGTTCAGCCTGCTGAATGTCGGCAGCCCGGCCGTCTATGGGATAACCTGGGAACACACCCGCTGGCCGATAAAAGATGAGATCTACCAACTCGTCTGCTAAGGTGAAAAGACGTGTGAACCTCGGATCAGGATTTGGGGTGGTGCGTTGGTATGCCATGAGCTTGGAATGAAGATTGATCATCATTGCAAATAGAGACACTCGATCCGGTTCTGTACGGATATTATTCAGACGAATAGTCAACGGTACGCTGCCACGGCCCAGGCGAGGTGGGGGGTGAGTGGCATCACTGTCGTTGAGGCCAATAACCGAATATCGAAGCCAACTGTCCTCATCATTGGTGGGAGGTAAAAGCTGCTGTTGTGGTTGTCGCAGTGACCGTCTGGTCACATCCAGCGCCGAGAAAGTCTCTCCATCGGCAAGGAAGTCCTGGGGATAGAAAACTAGAACCTCCCAATCAATGGTGTAAACATCGTAGGGGCTTCCATTGCTAAACTAAAAAACGATCAGATCTACCCAGGTAGTTGAATAGGAAACTGATTTACATCTAAGTTTCTTTGCCATTCCATATGCTGTCGCGTTTGAGGTTCCCATTTTTCGTTGTCTTCTTTGAGCCGGTGGATCAATTCTTGAAGGCGACATTCGCCGGGAGAAAACGCAATGAGGCCGTAGAAGTCGAGCGAGTAATGTTCCCCAACCGTCACTACTTGATGGTTAGCAGAGAACGCGATGGTAGTGGAGTGGGTCTAGTACACGTACATAGCAGCAGGTTTGGACGGTGGTCTAGAAAGAAGCGGTCATTTTCTTTCGTGTCGTTGTGTTTGTGGAATCCTAATAGGGTCAGATAACTTTGCTAAAGGGCATAGGGATCAGCTTGATGCATGGCCACATCTCAATCACGTACAATGAATGTTTTCAGTTGTTCATTTTTCTCTGTTTTGCCTTTCCTGCGCACGGTATTGATGATGTGAGCAGCCTGCATGGGGCTTGACACCGAACCACTGAGGAAAGATCGCTGATCGGTTTTCAGCAGTTTCTTCAGGCGTGACCCAGCATCCCGTTGTCGCACCCATTCCGCCTTGAAGGAGGGAGCTATCGATGCGCCCTCGATGTCGGTTGTGTGATCGCTACTCCGTTCTGTGTTGGCAGGGTCAAGATTAGCATCACGGAGGGGGTTGCGGGGGCGTGTCGTGCAAGGTTTTGGTATTTCCACTCGGCCGTTCTGACGGTTGTAGGAGGCCATAGCAGGGGGCGTCGGAAAAGTCCGTGAGATAGGTTCAAGGTGCCCCTGGGAATTTTCTTTTTGGGATACCAGAACTTATCTCACGGACTTTTCCGACGGACGCCCATAGTCAAGGATACTATTCAAACTCCGACTCGCTGCGAGATCGAAAACTTTCTCATACCGGGTGTCCATTACGAACCCACCTACCCGTTCCATCAGACTCAAATCTGAAGAAGTAAGTGAGATGTACTGGGCCTTAGAATCGCAAGACTGATATCACTGCACAGATGGATAATACCCTGTCCACGCCTCGACTCTCATTACCCGACATTCATAAAGATCCATCTTTACTGACTGTTTTTGCTAAACCCGGCTCTCGTGCGTGCACACTCTTCCCGTCTTTTCAGCCTAGTGAGTGTCATTGGAACAGCCCTTTCATCCTTCGAAGGCCTCTGTGGAAACATTATTAGTGATATCCTTGTCACCTCACCCAACATGCCAGTTCTTTATGCACCTCCCTTGAATGCATGTTCTGTCCGAATGAGAAGATATATGCATTTCGGTCGTGACGACCCCATATATTATCCACAACCATTCAATTGGTCATCTGCACATCTGGCAGTTATTCGCCTGCCCGTCCCTGAAGATTCCTCCGAGCCATTCTCAGTCGCCTGGGAGGCCCCTAATGACAGATATTTTGTCCCCGGCAGTGACACCTTTTGCGTTGGGTTGGGAGTATTGGAGAAGGGAGTCTTAGCTCAGCTGGTTAACCTAAGCAAGGACGTGCTCGGCAGTCTGCCAGAGAGATATACACAGGATCCCTACCTCCGTGTGGGCTCTGAGCAGCTGCGCCGACTTCTTGATCGTTTGCAGCTAGCTGCTCCCAAAGAAGACATCTTCCTTCGCTTCAGGTGTGCTCAGCGTCAGCTTTTGGAGCTGGATGCACGCATTAGATGGGTTTTGAACTATAGTGAGCCGTATGGATCCATGACACGTCCAGCCACAGAACAGTTGGGTGTCAATGGTGTTCCGCTCATGGGGGCATTCACAGACGATCTTGACGTCTTGGAGAATTTGTTCCAAAGCAAGATACCTGTCTATTACATTCGCTCATTGTCTCGTGCTGGCGACGTCCGAATTGACAGTGTAGCAAACTTCATCGAGGAGTTGAACGGTAAAATTGACCTTCATAGCGGTTTTGTCGTTGACACTTCGGATGAGACCCCATCTCACAGGGTCATATTTACTGGTCTTGCACGGAATCCTGAACGCTATCTCTCGATGGCCAAGTACATGGTTTCTCTTTTTGAATATCCATCCGTGTTAGGTACTGAACAGCCTAAGAACTCGACATCTATGCAAAAGGCTAGACTGTCTATCACTTCGCCAACGCCTATCAGACAAACATCAATAAAAAGCACCCGAGGTCGGCCAGCACCGTGTATGTGGTTTGGATTCTTTGTCCGTTTCGGGCTGATCATGACCCCTCTAAATAGATTCCAAAGCCAGAGGCGGACAATGTCAATCACAGCGAAATCAGAACAATTCGTTCTTAATCCCGTATAGTCCCCTCATGCCTTTACCCATAGACCCATGGAAGGTTGCGCTTGAGCAACTCTCCGGACACAACCAATCGCTTCGCGCACCGGATGGTGTAGATCGCGGTTACGCCCTCCCACCGGCTAGTCTGTTCGTTAATACTCAGAACCAATCGATTGCGGCCACTCTTTTTCGGAACTGGCTCAAGCTGCGACGAGTCTTCATTTATCGCCTCTCCTCAAGCGCTCGTCGCTTTTCGAAAAAGCAGTGGCGACAGATGCTGAGCCCAGATGAGGCAAAAGAAGCTCGGTTGGATACACGCACCGGTCAGCATCGTCTCGGGATGCATAATCTGCTCAAGGAAATGGTGGAAGAGACCTCCATCCGTCTTCAATTTAACGATCTGGCGTCGGCTCCAGTCGAATGGGAAGGCCAGAAACTGGATGGATGTCAAGTTCCTGCTGAACCTATCGCCAAGGGGATTCTTTGGGAATTGTCAGAGCTCAATTTCCGTCAGGATTTTGTTATGCTGGACTGCCACGTAGATGACAGTGGAATGTCAAAAGACAATCGTAGTCTTGCTTTGGAGGCATGCTGGGACGGTACTCGAGATCTTGCGCGTATTACTGCGGCTCATGATGGTTTTGGCTCTTCCTCTGTGATGAGGCGGGTAAAGTATCTAGAGGCATTGCATAAGGTAATGACTACTTGGACCAAGCCAAAGCCTGCGGTTTTGTTGTCCCCATTTCCACAAGATACTGGTAGTCACAACTTTGGAGAACGGGTTGAACAGTGTGAGTTTGAGTTAGCCTATTACTACACCAGCTCTTTCCTTGAAGTTTTTGGCCGTGCAGCCTCCATTCCTTTTCGCTTGCCCTAGTCTACTTGTACTGTACCATGTAATTCCACACAAAATTGTGTCTTCGCAGCCTGGTTAGTGGACAGTACCAGTTAAACAATTTGGAGCATCTAAAGAGCTATGAGGGCTGGCGTTTCCTCGATGCGTTCGCGGAAAGACATTAATATTAATAAAGAAGGCTTTGAATTCTTATCGCGGTATGTACATGTTGGTTTTCATCGCTCTGGACGGTCAGGCGGAGGGCGCGGTTGGGGACAAAAGAAAGACTTTTTTTATTCTTGTCAGCACTTGTTCAAAGGCGATCCAAATGGGATACCATAGCAGGATGCACGAACGTGAAAAGGGAGGGCTCACACAGGTTTGCATACGATAGGTTTAGTATATACATGACGACCACACGAGATGTATACGATAGGTTTGCATACGACATTTAGCAGCCAATAAAAACGGTACTTTCATCAGGTAGTATTGGAAGACAACGTCAAACCTATTGGTGATATGTTATCACAATTAAGTCCATCACTCCTACTTCCTCCTATTCACCAACCTCTGAGTCCGAATTTCCCTGGGCTGTGACCCATTGATCAAATATTGGAATTTCCGTATTGACGGGTCTCACTTCGTCCAAGCTGACGGGATCTAGGCCTTCGAGACACTTGCGGTGATAGCACGATGTGGGAAGGTTGTTGGGAATTTTTCGAGAGCTTATAACCCCTGTTTTGATGCGTACTCTGGCTGGATGGTTTTTTGGACGTCTCCCGAGTGTACGCTGCTGCTTCTTCTTCGAGGCCTTGATCTGCTTGTCCAGCTGTTCAAAAAGAGGGGTCAAGACCCGTCGTCGGTAATGAGGAACAGTGGTGTGAAGGGCGAGAGGGCCGTCAGTCTCAGAGTCGGCTTCGGAATCAGTGCAATCCAACGACATGGCTTCTGCGTTAAGCGCATCTAGGAGATGGCTAGTCATCTCCCACTTCCTGCGGTCCATTGATGAGATAGACTGGTCCTTGGTAAGATTGGCGACGCCTTTCAAGCGTGCTGAGTATTTCTGTATAAACGCCATTAAAAAAAACATTACATATCAATATCGGTGAGTCCTCACCTCCCGTTTTCTGGTGGTCAGTCGAACATCCATTTCACGGCGTTCCCTGTAGTCCTCCGCACGTGCAGCTGCCTCTGCCCTGGTCTCATGCCTCAAACCAGACTCGTGGATGCGAGGTTGGCGTTGCTTCCATGAAGCCTGGGCTTGTGTAATGAAATCCCAGATAAACACGCGAATGGTGTCATCATCTAAACAAGGTCCCTCAATAAGTGACTCTTCCTGTCTTGCAGCCACAAACGGTATCATGTTATCAATCACTTCACGGTTCCACTTTGCTTTCCTCCAGTCAGGCCCAAAATATAAACGATAAGTGTCGGCGCCACGAGGCCCAGGATCAGATCCATTCGCGAAGTTGGAAGCAATTGGATCATCGATAGGAGAGTATTTTTCAAAATGATTTATATGAGATTGCCCTGTGAGGTCGCAGAAGAGCCTGCGGAGAAGACTCTAGAATGAATTAATTAGTTATAATCAATCAGAGTCGCGGCTACTCACTCTCCAACTACCTTCAACATCATCGTCCATCGCTTCAACTGCCTCCTTCTTCAAGTTTCGGTTGTATGCAACACTCCCTGGCTTGGGAGTATGACTCTTTCGCGCTGGGTGTGGTTGTCGAGGGATTGGATTCTGAGACGATGGTGTTGAGGGCACCCAGGTTGCCAAGGCCGACTTGACGATGGATTCTACATCACTAGCAGAGAGTGCGGGCGCTGTCTGTCCATTTGAGTGGTGATTATTGTCTTCTTCCATATCTACATCTCGGTCAAGTGCTGCCAACGACGGTTGAGAGGCACAAGAGCGACTGTCGCCTTTCCTCGAGGACGATGCTTTTGCCCTTCTGCGAAGAGTTTGGATTTCCGTCTCGAAAGCATCCTACGTTAAGCCGTGTCATATGAGCATGGCATGTATACAAACGAAGTAATGCACACAACGTACCTTCTCGAAGCGGGCCTCGTCCCTTTGCACGCGCTGATGAGAACAGGTTAGTACAGCACATACTTAGTTTCATATGACATCGCTGACCATTTCGTCCAGAATTTTATTCTGGGCATCCATATCAGCGGCGACTTTCTTGGCCTAGAAAGTACTTGAGTGAGATATATATCCAAAGTCAGTGAATAATAATCTGAGATATACCTCCGCGGCAATCACATCAGAGCACCGCTTCAGGCTACCAAACTGGGCAATAGTCTCTTCTTTCTCAACTACAACTTGTCGTATATTTCCGTTCTTCAAAACTATCATTGAGCACGTGAAAGAAATCATTCCAACGATGACAACATACTAATTCTGCTATGGTGCCATTGCGGACCTCAACCAAGACCTCCCATTGCTCTAAGTTTTCTTCCTGGATTTATGATTAATTCAATATCAATGTGAAGAATTGATGTTGTATGCACCAGTGAGCTGATTTTTTCTCGTGCTTCCTGAAGGGCAGCTAACTGTGGTGGATGAGACCGGTGCAAGGGATATACTAATTGAAAACACCTACTAGTGGTTCTTGTCCCTCGGTTTCTCTGGGGTTCTCTTTATTCTATGAGGGATCAACAAGGTAAAGGAGAGAAACAAAAAGATAGACAGATAGACAGATACCTGACAATCGAGAAGTCTTGAGAGCTCATCAAGATCTCGCCGGCGGGTGTCATCTATGGCTCGGAGACGTTCATTTTCAATGCTGATCAAATCATGCTGTTTTTCAAGCAAGGTAAGTCGTTCTTCGAGCCGTCTCCTTGCCCATCGCTCCTGAAAACACTTCAGTACAAGTGGTCCAATAGTTGGAATAAATCAAAATTACCCTGTCAATTTCCTCTTGCTGCGGCCCTGCAACCGCTCGATATTTGTCAGGGACCCAAGGCACCAGAGCTCTCATATCTGTGTTGCTTTCATTGCTTGAGGCTGATGACGAGGCACTGTCCTCTGCACCCCGCTTCCTTGACGTAGGCGTAGCAGAGAGAGAAGGTATAATAGAGGGAAGCAAACCAGTTGCAAATGACGGAAAAGATCGTGTATCCATAAGGACGATAGCGGAGGGGATAATGAAGGAGGATGTGATCGAGTATGCGTTGGGGCGCCAGGCCTGTGAAGAGACAATGTTGCAAAAACTGTAGTATTTAAAGTACCACGGTCCACGAAGACGCTGGCTAAAGAACGCAAGCAGCACTCGTCACTCCCGCCATCTCGGAATAAGAAAGACAATTGGAACAATAGAGCGAGTGGAGTTGCACCACAAGAGAAACTGCAAGAACTGGAGTACCACAGAGAGAAACAACGCTGAGAAAGCTTGAGCTATATCCGAAACTCGAAACACAACTCCTGTTTGTCTGGACGAGAATGTCGGAATGAAAGGCAATTGGAATAATAGAGTGGAGCTGCACCCCAAGCATCAGCATTCGGAATGGAAGTTCAGATTCTCTAATTAGCACAAAGCACCACTTAACAAAAGCTGCATTTGAAATTTCATGAACTGAGAAAACTATACATACTTATTTGTACGACTCCTCAAAATCGGAATCAAAACAATTGGAGGAATAGAAGTGAGTGGAGCTACGCCACAAACATCAGCCATCTGGGCTTCTTATGAGCGTGACGCGTGCCAGCAGCTTAGACTGCTTAGTAGAAAAAGAGAATAACGGAAATAACAAGGAAAAGTGTTCAAAAGTGAGAAAATTTCTTAACCCGCGTCAATGATCCTGGAAATGTGGGTATAAAGCCGAGTTTTCGGCAGCAGTTACAAAATGCTATCAGACCTAAACGCGCGCAGTTGGCTGCGTAGTCGTAACTTCTTGAACGAGCAACTTATCTCCGTCTTTTAACCTGTAAGTTTGAGGTTGTAGTCTATCAAGTCGAATACTATGACATGAAATATCTGATTGAAAAAATTATCTGTTGCTGAAAATTCCAAGGAATCGTTGAGGTTTTGATGGTGTGAGAAAAGACATAAGTTTCTGGCACGATACAGTCCTATAGGTTAGCATTGGCACTACATATATGTAATGTATATTATCGTCAGTCTGGATACTCGTACAAGAGTTACCAACACTCCTTTTAATTTACTACAAAAGTTACCAGTCTCATCTGATTTCGCTCAAAGCTAATATGAACCGATTGGTTGCTAAGTGATGCTTTGCACTCCATGCTGAGTAGCAATTGGAGAATGCCAGAAACTCAATACTAGTCCCGAGTAACCAGACTGAAGACATACATTACATGTAAGTACATGTAGTAAAATAAAGGAGTGTTGTCAGTAAGTGTCTTGTAAGTAAGTGTTCTAGATACTATTACTCTGCATCTGGCTCTGCTGTCTGCCGTGCCCTCCTCTTGTTGCGAGTATCTTTCATGCTCTTCAACTGGTCTCGAAGGATTGTGTCAGCACCCCAATGGCCCTCATGGTTCGTGAAAGCTGGAATTCTGCTTTCAATCTGAGTATGGGTTAAGAAAAAGCACAACGGGTCACCAAAGGAAAGCATACATATTCCCTTGCCTGATGTTGAAGTACAGGCTGTTGGTTGGAGAGGCAATGACCTATCTCAAGAAACCTAGTGATCGCATCCCTGCCAATTTGCTATGATAACATTAGTAGAGCTTAAACAATGTCAGAGAGTTACATACCCGATAGAGTTGTTGCTCTTTGGCACTCCAGCCGGCATTTGTGACGGTCGTGCTGCTATGAGGTGGTGCAATCAGTTGAACATTGACCTCTCGTGGAGGTCGTTCACTGGTTGTTGGCAGCTCAGGGTTGTCTTCAACCGAAGTGAGAGGAGATTCGATAGCTGCCAAAGAACCGCCAGCAGCAATGATGATAGGTGGGGGCTTTTTCTTTTTGTGGTTGGGATTAACGCGAGTGGTCTGGCGTGGACTCTGGGCTCGATCCATAGGAGTGACCCGACGAGCATGGGGATAATGGTGGGGCCTAGAGTGAAGATTCTGGTGAATCGCAAGTTGCCGCCTCGTACGGCGAGATATCGTCGTCGCAAAAAGAGGTATGACCTTGGGACGGGGAGCCGTCCTTGGCGAAGAGAAGGTTGGAATCGGTGTGGATGCGGGTGCGGGAGGCATCGTAAAGATATGCGGGAGTCTGTGCCAGCACAAGAAGGAAAAGACAGAAGGTATGGATGCCCAACTGCGACCGTATCATGCATCACTTAAAACATGGGGGTGCAACCTGACTGATTGCCAAAGAGGCGGTTAATTATAACTGCGACTGCTTCGAAATGAATTCGGAGCTGACGACTCCTGTTAGGTCTGAAATAAAACGCAAATATTGGAACAATAGTGTGAGAAGGCTATAGCTAAAACTCCGCAAGAAGGGATCCACACGAGATCAGGCTTCGATTAATTTATGTACGATCTATTGTAAGTGTACAATCAGGTGGCATGCCAGAGCTCTTCCGTTCAAAGTATGGTCACAGACTTTAGCTGTCGTCCGCGCCGGTGTTGGAACCAAGCCAAATGGGGTGCAAATCTAGAACAGGATAAAGGTCACAGTGCTATTAGTAGCGCCATGATGAAACAAACGCAGCAACGCTTACCTGCGGGCAACAAGACGGGCCAGTCCAGTGTCCCCCGACCTGAGATTAACCACATTCCGAGTATTTCTCCTGCTAACACGCATGATGATGAGATCGCCACGGATGGCCAGCGTCGGATTTAATGGAAGATGCCGATGCCTTTGGAAAAACAAACGGAAGCGACTGCCGCGGAACACCACATCGCAGTCATGAACGTAGGCTTGGGGAATTGGCCACTGATAGAGTCTGTATTCCACTAAGGGCATACGTAAAGCATCCTGTTGGTGCAGTGGGCGCGAAGAAACTGTAGCTACAGCCATCGAGCGGGCATCATTAGAGGTAG